>CAUYUJ010020116.1:30000-62500 GCA_963575745.1 Prorocentrum cordatum | reverse complement strand
CCCCCCCCCCTGCTCCCGCACGTGGCCGTTCGAACCCTGCGACGGCATATGCCCTCCCGCCCCCCCCGAAATTCATATCGAGGGCGTGCGTAGCTGGTCGGGGGGAGGCCATCCTCCCCCAGCCCCCCTCTTTCCGCTCCCTTGCCCCTTCCCCCTAGCCCTTGCCCTTGCGACGGCGACGGCGACGGCGACGGCGAGGGCGACGGCGACGGCGAAGGCGACGGCGACGGCGACGACGACGACGACGGCGTCGCGATTCTCGTCGAAACGTGGGCCCCAGGAGACCTCGACCCCTTCCGGGACGGGCTTCTCGCCTCGAGCCGCCTCTCTTGGATGGCCGCCGGGGGGCCCCGGTCGAGGGGCCCCCGAGGCCGAAGAGTGGCCGGCCACCTCCCGCTGTGGTCGGGGCACGCTTTTGTTGCCTGGGATCGGCGATAACGGACGTGCTCACCCGAAGCCGCCTCTTGGGTGGCCCCATAGGGCCTGGCAGAGAGGCCCCCGGAGGCCGAAGAGTGGCCGTGGCCACTCTTCGGCCTCCGGGGGCCTCCCCACCGTGGTTGGAGCCCGTTTTGTAAGAGTTCGCGGTAGTGGGCGTGATCGGGGGAGGAGGGGGGGGGAAGCTCGCCCTGCCCGATCACAGCACGGCGGGGGGCCGCCTGAAATCCCAGGAAACCCTCGAAGAATCCGTATAGGGCACCCTGCACACGTGGGCAAAATATAGCGTGTCGTGATCCGGGCGGGTGGGGGAACATGTCCCCCCTCGCGGATGTCCCCGAAGGCCTCCCGAGGACACGTGGCGAGGAGGCCCTTCGGGAACGACCACGGGGGAGGAGGAGGAGGAGGAGGAGGAGGAGGAGGAGGAGGAGGAGGAGGAGGAGGAGGGGGGAGGAGGAGGAGGAGGAGGGAGGAGGAGGAGGAGGAGGAGGAGGAGGAGGAGAGGAGGAGGAGGAGGAGGAGGAGGAGAGGAGGAGGAGGAGGAGGAGGAGAGAGGGCCGATCGCGGCCGCCTTCGCCCAGACCTTCACGCACAGGCTCTCGCCTCACGACGCCAAGGGGGCAGGCCGGCGGACCCGCGCGGCAGCGCACCTGGAGCCGCCTGCAGCTGGCTGTTGTCTGCGCGGTACCTGCTCGGCACACGGGGCGCCTCGGCCTCCCGCAGCGCCTGCGCCGCCAGCGACGACCGACGCCGATCGACGACGTCGCCGCGGTCGTCGTCGGAGTCGTCGTCGTCGTCGTCGGCGTCGTCGGCGTCGTTATCGTCGTCGGCGGCGTCGGCGTCGGCGTCGGCGCCGTCGTCGTCGTCGCCGTCGCCGTCGTCGTCGTCGTCGTCGTCGGCATCGTCGGCGTCGGCGTCGTCGTCGTCGTCGTCGGCATCGTCGGCGTCGGCGTCGTCGTCGTCGTCGTCGTCGTCGTCGTCGTCGTCGTCGTCGTTAGCGCCGGCGTCGGCGCCGGCGTCGGCATCGGCGCCGGCATCGGCGGCGTCGCCGTCGCCACTGTCGAACGACGGCGACCCACCGACCCACCGACCCACCGGCCCCAGCGACCCCCGCGGCCACCGGCGGCCTGCAGCGCCGCGGCCAGAGACCCGGAGCGGCGGGCGCCGCGCAGCAGCGCCCGCGCGCGCCCGCGGGCGGCAGCGGCTGCGCTCGGCGCGGCGCCTCCGGCGCCTCGCGGGGCACTCGGCGGGCGGCGGAGGGCGGGCGGCGGGCGGCGGGCGTCGTCGGCGGCGTCGGCGGGCCCGGCCGTGGCGACGGCGAGAGCACGGCGACGACGAGGACGACGGCGTCGAAGAGGACGACGGCGGCGACAGGGGCCGTGGCGACGGCGGTGACGCCGACGAAGGGGAAAATGGAAGGAGAGGGGATGGGGGGCGGCGACGGTGGAGGAGTGAGGGGGGAGGAGTGAAGAGGGAGGGGGAATGAGGGGGAAAAGGAGCGTGGCAGGGATGAGGGGCATAGGGGAGGAGGGGCGAGAAGGTCAAGGACTTGAGGGCGGAGGATCAGAAACATGGACAAGCACAGTGCAAGGACGATCAGGAACGAAGATCAGGAGGAGGATTTGCCAGGCTGCTTCGTCGAGCCATTTCGGGTTTTTTTGTTTCACAGGTCGTCCTACCATGATCCAAGGACAACGAAGGGTAACGTTAGGGGGTGCCCGCGAAGAAGATTGAAACTTCGCGAGACTGGCTGATACGAAAAGTGAACGAAGAGGATGGGGATCTCCGCCTCCTCCCCCTCCTCCTCCTCCTCCTCCTTCTCCTCCTCCTCCTCCTCCTCCTCCTCCTCCTCCTCCTCCTCCTGATTTACCCGATTTACCCACTGGTCGGCCGCAGGTCACTCCCTGCGGACGACGTTTGGACGGGCGCAGCCACGGCTGCACCTGGACCTCAGAGGAGGTCGATGAAGAGCGCGAAGACCCAGCACCTGACCATACCCGTCCCCATGAGGGGCCAGACGGGCTTCCAGAAGATGAGTAATCTGCCGCCTCGGTACCTGATAGAGCCCACCAGAGCATCCAGCACCAAAAAAGAATCTGCAGACTTGATCAGACACCAACATCCACAAACTGAGCAGCCAGGAATTTCACAACATTGGCGAAGACCTGCAGCAGAAAAACCACGCCCGAGTGACGTGTCAATCACCACCGCCCAACCTCATTTGAGCGTCCACGCTGGCGAGAAACTCAATCGACCGCGCCTTGGCAAATCGAATGATAGTCTTTAGCTGATTATTACGAACATCCGTGTCTTTGGCCGCGCCAGGGCATACTGCTTTGAGCTTAAGCACCTTACGCGTCACGTCAGTGGACGAGCCAGCACAACGCACACATATGCAAGCCAACCCATCCCACTGCATAGCATGGCCTTGCTGCATGAAGAACGCGTGCGGGGCCTTCTGGGCGCATCAGAAGAGTCGACAGCAACATGCTCAGGTTCTACAACCCCTGCATCCGCATCCGCTGCCTGCACCGCTTCTTGCACAGCTTCACTCCGTACAGGCGAGTAGGTAAGTCCTTTCACTGTACCGAAAATGAGGTCCATCTGCATCTTCTGAAGAGCTGTAGGTTGGAACCTCTTACGCGTTCCCCAAGAAAGATTATTGAGATGCGTAGTCGTTGCCGCCCGAACTCCACAATGCCTGCAACGCCACTCGCCAATATCATCACACCTCCAGAACTCGTGCTCCAAGACCGTGATGCGTGGCTGAGAATTGGGCGGACGACGCCGAATATCATGAGTGTCCCAGAGCTGCTGCTGAAACAATCTGCATAACGTGAAACCCAAGTATCTGGACATGAGCTTAGCTTGAGCCAACGCCAACTTGAACAAATCACAATAGCCTTCCGCATAGCCAATATCTTTCGCCCCCAGCTTAGCAAAATGATCAGCCCATGCGTTGCCTAAAACCCAATCGAAATTAGCTTCGCACTTGGCCAAGCCTGCTGCGACATCATCCAAGTCAAGGTGAGAGGGACACCATCAAAAAGCAGGCAGAACGGCACCTTTTTTGTCAGCGAAAGAACGTATCGCTCGCCAAATACCAGCATGCGTAGCGCCCGCCAGAGTGTCATAAATATCCCATCGATTACCTTCAGCCACCAGCGCCGACAGGTCGGTGACGAGAAGCTGCGCTCCAGGAAAAAATCGAAGAGCCTGTAAAACACAATGCCTTTCTGCAGCACCTATCGTATGCTGGACACCTGGAAGACCCCCGTATACTGCTCGAACTGGGTAGCCTTCAGGAGACATCTGGACACAAGCCCACCCACAGCGTCGCAATTCAAGGATACTGGACGGGATAGCCGACCCGTCAGTGAACACGGTGCGAGGCCAATCGCCATAAGACCCTGCCCAACATCCCCAAAACCGTACAGGCGGATCAAGGTCAGCATAGCCCCAATCTCCAGGAATTTGATAGAGCCCAACACTAAGTTCAAAACATTCATCAGTAACAACAGGGCGGTTGATAGTGCCATTCTGAATGATGGAGTCCCGAAATTGTGATAACTCTTCGGGCATCGGGTGTTCTTCTTCCTCTTCCAGAAGCCACTTGTTCACCGCGTCGCATTTGACACAGACATGTCCCATAGTTGCATCATCACCTTGGCAAGCTCGACAAAGCGAATCACAAACTTTATTACGGACTGCTAACCGCACTTTAGTCCAGGGCGAGCCAGACCACAAAGAACGCAAAGCCCCCGCCACCTTCGGGTTCTTAACCGTCGCCGTAGGTCCTCCCAGACAAGCACGCAGTCCACGCGCCCATATTGTAGTAGTGGCTTCCCGCTGCTCATGCTGCACCAAAATGCGTCGCATCTCAAGTCGCTGAATGCCTGCCCGCAGCAAATCGCGAAGAAGCATGGACGCCACCTGTAGCAGCGACCAACAATTATCTTGATCATCCTGCACAACCGTTGACGACTTCATACACCATCCCACTCTCTGCAACGATAGCGTGACAACAGCAATTGGTCCCCTCGCAGTGTCCCAATTGAGAGATGACCGATCGAGCGCCTGCCATGCCCGTTCAAGCCTACCAAGCCCAATCAACTGCTCCCATATCAATCGATGGTAAGCAAACATGGGCCCAGTGGTAGCATCAAACAGATGATCGTACCATGGATCACGCTGCGTTGCCAAATAACGTGCTACTGGCGCCGCGCTTTGGGTGACCCGCCATATCTGCCGCTACGCTCCTCATAGCCTCCAACTCCTTATCAGAAACCCCACTGACAACTGAGCCATGTGCAACAGAAGGTAGAAGCCCAGTACGCCAAAGCTGAGTCACCTTGGTACCCACCGTTCGCCGAAAAGCTTGGACACGTTTAAGCCGCTGCTTGAGGGTAGTCAACCTCTTCTTCGCGATCGTTCGCTTGACAACAGGCCCATGTAGCTCGTGCCCAAGGTTTCTAATATGAGATTTGAAAGGAATCTTGCAATAATCCGCTGCCGATTTGGACGCCTTGATGACTGCTGCCGACGTGGATACAAATCCAGATTTACTAGCCTGAATGATCAACCCAACGTCCTTCGCGTCCTCACTGAACCCCATTGAGCGCGGAGCAGAACCCACCAAGATGCCGCAGCGAAGTACCTACCCACTGTGCGGATACATCATTCACGAGAGCACGCGGGATAATATCATCACGCGAAAGCCGTCGGATAGCTTTAGCAGTTAGCACCGTGAGCATCGTCGTAGACTGACTGCAACCAGCCAAAATACCCTGCCTAGATCGAAACCACGCAGACCAAGACCCATGACATTTGAGCGCGCGGGGTTGCAAATGGCACTGCACCGCCATCCAAGTAAGCATAAGAAGGAATCCTTCCAGTCGCGATTGATCCATAAGCGCCGCTGGAGATACTGATTCAAACGCTTTCAAAGCGTCAAGTGAAGCTGTCACAGAGAATTCGCCCAGGAGAAAGGCCATCTCAGCATGTATGATGTGGTCCACTGCCGACGCTGAAGATGAACGCCCTGCGCCTCCAATGTCCCAAATGCTGGGTATGTTAGCACTACGTAACCATCTTGTTGCCACCGTCGAACGTGCCCGAGCCCAGAGCCGAAGCAAAGAATTGACGAGACAAATGAGTCGACTTCCTCCGTCAGGTTTGGCCAAACGAACCAAGATGTTCGCAATGCGATCTTCTGGCCACCATATGAGGTCTTCACAGCGAGCATAAAGCAAACTTAAAACCTTAAGTCCGTCATCTGAAACATGCCATAGCGCCCTCGGAGCAATACCTGTCTGACCCACCGCAGTGCGTTCAGGAAAAGTAAGTGCAGCCAATCGAAGTGTCGCAACTGAAATAGCGGGGAGCCGCGCCCAAGAAGCAAAGTCATCAGGACGAACTGGGGACAGATAGCCGCGATGCTGCCATACCTTGCGCCACGCCAAGAGCTCTCGGTCTGCTAGCGCATGAGGGCTGCCGTGCACCATCGGTCGAAGCTTTTTCAGGTGTCTGCTGGACTTTGGTAAACCAGTGTGCCGCGCTAGCCCCACGAAGGAACGACTTGTCGGCCCACTCCTTCCAAGCCTTGTGCTTGACAGCTACAGCCTGCTTGGTGGCCACAGACTCCTGCTCTATGATGCGGGTGACCATGCCGTCAAAACCCTCGCGCAGAAAAATACCGATGCCGCTGCGAAAGAAATCTTGAGCTGCACCAGGAAGGCCATCAATAATTCGCTTAGGTGCCGCTACCAAACCTCGCAGCTTCACTGATAATACTAACCGCGTGAGAACACTGCTGAGACGAGACGGAGCACATAGCATTAGCACATTGCAGTCGCTGACAATGCTCACTTAGATGTCCACGAACCCGTTGTAAAAGAGACGCCCACCGCGACGCTACCTGCCAGCAGTTGGTTTCCTGGGATAAATAGGTACGTTTGCGCGGCGGCTGCCGCGAGACTTTCTCCCATGTCAAAGAGACGTCGCCAACCCGTCCACAGTGCTTAGCGTGGTTGATACCTTTGAGCTGTCACCTATCCGCCAGGTCCCTCTCGAGCTGCTGCAGAACCGCATCCCAGGCCACCTGAAGCGACTCATTATCGTGCGCGCTCTGGACCAAGATACGAGCCTGACGCCAATCACTACGCCGAGGAAAATAAGCACATCCCACTGGAGGAGAAACGACAAATCCCAGCGGCCCATCCAAAACCCTGCGCCAAGTCGGAAGATCATCGGCTAACATGGAATATCGAACGGGTGAATGAGTAGCGATGGCCGTGTCCTGCGCGACCTCAGGTAGTTGAAAACGGGTATTAAGATTGTTAGCCACCAGTGCGTAAGCATAGATCGTGCAATAGAAACCCACGTACCTGCTCTAGCCACTCGTCGGCCCAGGCGTCAGGTTGTAGATTCCAATCGCCCAAGACAATCCAATCGATGCCCAGGAGATTGAGGAGCCCTGCATATCTCAAGATGCCTGAAAGAATGGCCATGTTGTCGGCGTCAAGCCTTTGATCGTCATATAGATAGACACTCATAACTACCACGCCTTTGGGCCCCCCCCCCCCCCCCCCCCAATGCAGATGCGCAGCCGCAAAACGATCATCTGGAAGAGAAACTTGTGATCGAAACGGCGCCTCAGTGACGGTGATGTCCGTAGTCGCTAAGACGGCCACGCCAGCACGAGCGCCTCCAGCGTCGGTGGTAGAAGCTGCCGCCGAACATCCATGATAGCCAAGGTCACGAGCCTGCCGTTGAATAGAAAGCGATCGGTCACCTGAAGCATGATGTTCCTGAACCGCGAAGACCTTGCCTAAAGGTTTCTGAGCCAGAAAGTCCTCCTCCACCTCCTCCTCCTCCTCCTCCTCCTCCCCCCTTGCAAAGATGATCGTTTTTTCCCTGGGGGCAAATAGATCTCGGGTCAAAAGCGAAGTGTCCAGAGAAAGCCTTTTGCCACACGCATTGTTGATAACTGCTATAGTAGAAGACGCAGATGACTAACCAGCGATTCCTCCAGGCGCGGGGAGGATGATTTCTGCGCCCCCCCTCGGCCACGACAGGCCGCAGAAGACGCCAGCGGTGCAAACGTGGCAGCGCTACTATCAGATGCGTGGAGAGACATGCGAAACTACATAGAATATAATTTCATCGTTGCCTACGGCAGTGGCCTAATGTGTATACAGTGAGAAGAGTATGCGAATCTAGATCGGCTTGGTAAGTTAGCAGCGCGCCCAATCTAGCGAAAATGGGCGATCTAAAAACGAGCTCAAAAACCAAACCGGCTCAAACGAAATCTGCTAAGGTCTGGGCGTAAACGTGCAAAGGCTTCCCAACACGCGTTGCAAGAATGCCAAGTGTCGCAAAACACCCGGCCATGCAATCTGTTTGATGTCTTCTGTAATACAGGAATCGCACAGACGAGCACCTGGACCTCAACTGGTCCTGAACCACAAAAGTCCCCAGCGAATCGGCTCGCGATGACGACCTGACATTGATTAACCGGATATTCTGTAGCGGGGGCTAGCTCGTGTCTTCCTTCCACAAGGTGTTGGTTCGTATGTAATACATACTTCGCACATGCATGGGCACGTTGTCCTTGCCCACACATTGAATTGAAGCAGATGCAAGATCCTCGTGAATCCCTACTTTGATCAATATGATGTCTCCTGGTTTCACCTGCTCTTGTGACCAAGCCTGGCGCACTTCGATGTGTCCGACGTTTCCCAACCCGCGTCTGCTCGCCATAACAACGGCTGCACTTGCATCACTCTTTGACGAGAGGCCACAATCAACTTCAAAACGATTGGGAACCGCCTGCGGTTCTAACTTTACTGAGGCACCGTAACCATTCCGTAATACTCCACCTCGCTAGAAGATAATGCCACCACGCTCTGAATATAACTCTACGACTTAACAAGGTGAGATCCCAACATTACTGTACCTCCGCTTGTTCATGTCCATGCCTCCTTGCAACCAGAATAGTCAGCGCCTGTCCGCGCAATTAAGTGCACAGGGCGTCCATGATACAAATATTGATACCCACATTTGTCGTGGTTCTTCAGGTATTTGCACAATTTTGTAAAACTTGCCATGCCCTTCGGGTTGGGGCCGACATAGAACGTGCAAGCTCCTTGACTGAAACCTGTATGTCCGAACGGTCCTGTGCTAGATAATTTGCACTGGCCACTAAAGCTTGGTATTTCTCAACTCCATGACGCGGCAGGGGCTCCTCGCACTCGTCATCGCAAGGTTGTTTTTCATCTGGTACCTTACATATCCATGTTGTACTGTTCCAGACCTGACTCTTAGACGCAGATCCCAGCGTGCCTTTCATCCGCGCCATATCCTGCTCCATCCCGGCTTCATTCCACATGTCGGTTGGGAATCCCGATTGGCTTCAAATCTTTTGTTCATGGTCCGAGGTCCGCCCTGGTTTTAAACTTCTGATCGCTTTTGCAATTGTTACTTGTGAGCATTTCTTTAATCGGCGTCTCGGCATTCGGCGGAAGGGGGGGGTCTTGCTCCAGTGCGGAACATTGGTTTGCGATTATTCGCAGCAGTGCGTGCTATGGGGGAGACTCAACCTGTGTGAAACAAGCGCCAACAACAATTTTTGATTCGCGGGTCGAGAGCGCACCTCTTCCGGTCGAAGCTAAGCGGGCCGCGCGAAGCTTGAATTAACAAACAGGCGCCAAAAACAAGCAAAATTTACTCCTGGGGGGGGGGGGGGGGGCGAGGGCCCGCCCGATCGGCAAAACAATGACTTAGCCTGGCGAAGGACCCAACCTTATGCAATTGTGAACACCGTCGTTGTATTCACCGCGTTCGGCGGAGCGCCCTATAGGGCCACGAAGCGTGTGAGGGGTGTGCCAAAATTTGCCGGGTGGGCGTATGCGAAAGCAGCCACTGGTGGCCATCGGTGGAATCCCCTATGGTGCCACGAAACGCGTGAGAGGTGTGCCGAAATAGGTTCGGTGGGCGCATGCGAACGCAGCCACTGGGGCCGTCGGTGGAGCTCCCTCCAGGGCCGCGAAACGCGAAACGTGTAGGGGTGTGCCGACATGAGTGTTGGTGACGCATGCGGGCAGTGGCACTGGGGCCTTCGGTGAAGCTCCCTGTAGAGCTACGAAACGTGTGAAAAGGGCGTGCCGACATGGGTGTGGGTGACGCATGCGGGCGGTGTCACTGGGGCCTTCGGTGGAGCTCCCTATGGGGCCACGGAACGTGTGAGGGGTGTGCCGGAATGGGTGAGGGGTGCGCACGTGGGCAACTGCGTTGGGGCCTTCGGCGGAGCTCCCTATGGGGCCACGAAACGTGTGAAAGGTGTGCCGAAATCGGTGTGGGTGACGCATGCGGGCGGTGGCACTGGGGCCTTCGGTGGAGATTCCTATGGGGCCACGGAGCCTTGTGCTGGGTGGGTGATACGCAGGGAGGAGGGAGGAGGGGGAAGAGGGGGAGGAGGAGTGAGTGAATGACGCGGGGCACTGTCTCTTCAAAACGAAGACCCAACACCATAGGATGGTTGGGAACAAAAACGACCGCCTCCGAACCAGCCAAGATCAACATTACGAAAAAATGGCATCACCCCCATGCGCCGTTGGGCAAATTTGCCTCGTCTTATGTTCAAGACACATGGTGACGCTGTCCCGCTGTCAAAGCCAATATCCCATGCACAATCCGCGAACCAGTCTTCCCAGCTATTGGCGGCGTCTCGGGTGCCGTAGATTGAATCCACTAGTCTTTCGCACATGCCCAGTTCACGATTTTCGGATAACCAAATGTAGATGTCGTTTTTGGTTTTGGCGAAATCGTGTGCGCACCTGACATCAATAAACCCCAGCTTGAATCATGTCTCGCGCTCCCCTGGATTATGCCGTATATCGGTCCGCCACGTTGACGCGTGGAAAAATGCGAAGGGCTGCCTGGCAGGGTTTCTAGAAACTTTCAGGGGACCCCCCCATCCTGCTGGTCACACCCACCCGACTGCATCGCCCTTATTCCTGGGGGGGTCCTGGGCGGCCCTGGGGGGCTCTCCAAGCCTTCCATGACGGCCCAGGAGACCCCCAAGGCGGTCCAAGAGGGCCCCGAGTCGCCGAACGATCGCCCGAAGACGCCCAAGATGGCTTCAAATGACCCAGGAGGCCTCCAAAAGGCCTCCCAAGAGGGCCTCATGAGGCAACAATATCATCAGACACAAAAGGAAACACTCCATATCCCAAAATTATCCTGGCGAAGGACCCAACCATATGCAATTGTGAATACTGCAATTGTGAATATCTTCTCGGTGGAGCCCCCTCCGGGGCCACGAAACGTACGAGGGGTGTGCCGAAATGGGTGTGCGGGACGCATGCGGGCACACCCACTGGGGCCTTCGGTGGAGCTCCCTATGGGGCCACGGAACGTGTGAGGGGTGTGCCGAAATGAGTGTGGGTGACGCATGCGGGCGCGGGCACGGGGGCCTTCGGCAGAGCTCCCTATTGGGGCCACGAAACGTGTGAGGAGTGTGCCGACATGGGTGTGGCTGACGCATGCGGGCGCGGGCACTGGGGCCTTCGGTGGAGCTCCCTATGGAGCCACGAAACGTGTGAGGGGTGTGCCGAATGGGTGTGGGCTGACGCATGCGGGCGCGGGCACTGGGGCCTTCGGTGGAGCTCCCTATGGAGCCACGAAACGTGTGAGGGGTGTGCCGAAATGGGTGTGGGTGACGCATGCGGGCGCGGGCACTGGGGCCTTCGGTGGAGCTCCCTATGGAGCCACGAAACGTGTGAGGGGTGTGCCGAAATGGGTGTGGGTGACGCATGCGGGCGCGGGCACTGGGGCCTTCGGTGGCCCCGCTATGGAGCCACTATGGAGCCAAACGTGTGAGGGGTGTGCCGAAATGGGTGTGGGTGACGCATGCGGGCGCGGGCACTGGGGCCTTCGGTGGAGCTCCCTATGGAGCCACGAAACGTGTGAGGGGTGTGCCGAAATGGGTGTGGGTGACGCATGCGGGCGCGGGCACTGGGGCCTTCGGTGGAGCTCCCTATGGAGCCACGAAACGTGTGAGGGGTGTGCCGAAATGGGTGTGGGTGACGCATGCGGGCGCGGGCACTGGGGCCTTCGGTGGAGCTCCCTATGGAGCCACGAAACGTGTGAGGGGTGTGCCGAAATGGGTGTGGGTGACGCATGCGGGCGCGGGCACTGGGGCCTTCGGTGGAGCTCCCTATGGAGCCACGAAACGTGTGAGGGGTGTGCCGAAATGGGTGTGGGTGACGCATGCGGGCGCGGGCACTGGGGCCTTCGGTGGAGCTCCCTATGGAGCCACGAAACGTGTGAGGGGTGTGCCGAAATGGGTGTGGGTGACGCATGCGGGCGCGGGCACTGGGGCCTTCGGTGGAGCTCCCTATGGAGCCACGAAACGTGTGAGGGGTGTGCCGAAATGGGTGTGGGGGACGCATGCGGCCGCGGGCACTGGGGCCTTCGGTGGAGCTCCCTATGGAGCCACGAAACGTGTGAGGGGTGTGCCGAAATGGGTGTGGGGTGACGCATGCGGGCGCGGGCACTGGGGCCTTCGGTGGAGCTCCCTATGGAGCCACGAAACGTGTGAGGGGTGTGCCGAAATGGGTGTGGCTGACGCATGCGGGCGCGGGCACTGGGGCCTTCGGTGAAGCACCCTATGGAGCCACGAAACGGTGTACTGGGTGGGTGAAGAGGAGAGGGGGAGAGGAGGGGGGGAGAGGAGGAGAGGAGAGGAGAGGAGAGGAGGCGGAGGAGGAGAGGAGGAAGGAGACGCGGGGCACCGTCTCTTCAAAACGAGGACCCAACACCACAGGATTGTTGGGAACAAACTGGCGGCGGGGAAGACAAGGAGAAACAGTAACTGGCGTTCAAATGAATGGCGGCAGAACAACACAGATCATATCAACAACTTAGAACTCCCAATAACAGCTGACGGCGAATCTTGTTTGAATCCGTCTAGTTTAATTATGGAAGGCTGCGCTTTGGAACCAGCGAGCTACATGAAACAACAAAACTGAAACATAGATTGACCTAACATTCGAAGACCAGCCCTCAACAACAAAACTCGAATTCCTGTTTGCACAGCGATCCCTACAAACACACACGCCTGCTGAAATTCGAACACTTAAATCGGTCAACACTCACCGCTCTCATACTCGAGCCCCAAGCCGGACAATATCCAGCCAACACACTGGATTTCAAAGCAAAAACTCTAATCCCCGCTCGCGCGGAGACCCCTCCAAACACACAAGCCAGAGAACACTTGGACACTAGAACGGTCAAAATCCAACACTCTAAAACACGAGGCTCAACCTGGAGCAACACACACACACACATTGGGATTCAGCACAAAAGCTCAAGTTCCCGCTTGCGCGGCGGTCCTTCCAAACACACATGCCAAATATAATTTGCTCACACGCGCCCCCCAGGGCACTTGCAAGCGCTCGCGAGCGCGCGCGGGCGCTCCCAGGCGCAGGGGCTGGCAAACTCATGTGTAAAGAAAAACGCGGGGAACAGCCAACAAAAATGGCGGCGGGCTCGCCGGCCAAAACCAATTCAAAATGCTGGCGGCGGGGGAGGGTGGGCCCAATCAATACTGCAGTGAGCACCCAAGAAACAGGGATGATGCAAACATCGCTGATTTCCCTTGGCCTTAAAAGATTTTGGCGCTCCCGCCTTTCAACTTTCCGACGCTCCAAGACGGTCCACAAGGCCCCCAAGACAAACCCAAAACTGCCCAAAAAGCCTCCAAGAGGGCCTCAAGACTGCCTAAAAACACCCCAGAACGGCCCAAGAGGCGCCCGAGACGGTCCAAGAGGGCCCCGAGACGGCCCCCAAAGGTACCCAAGAGAGTGAGCACGAACTGAAAATCCTAGACTTACGCCCCAAGAGGCCCCAGGAGGGTTCAAGAAGCCTCCCAGAAGGCCCCCGCTAATTTCGACATCCTTCTCTCCTCTTCCTCCTCCTTCTCCTCCTCCTCCTCCTCCTCCTCCTCGTCCTCCTCCTAATTTCTTCCTCCTCCCTCAGATGTCATTAATCCTACCCTCCTTCCATCCTGCCTCCTTCCTGTTCCACCTCACAAGCATCCCCTCCTCTCTCGTAAGATTCCGTCTCCCGGTCCTCTTTCTTTTCCCTTCTTTTCCTTTATTCCACTTTTCCTTATCCTCAATCACTCCCTCTGTTGCCGCCTTCTCTCTCTCTCTCTCTCCCTCCTGTCCCTCCCCCTCCTCCTCCTCCTCCTCCTCCTTCATCTCCGCCTTCTCTGCCCTCATTCCACATCCCTCTCCATCCCTCCCCCGCTTCCCCCTACTCCTCATCCCCCACCCTCCTCCTCTTCCACTATCTTCTCCTCGTCATCCCCTTCTCCCCCAAGCCCACAGCCCTATCATCCTTCCTTGTCCTCCTTTCCCCCCCTATCATCCCCCGCCCAAGCCTCACTCCTCGCCTTCCTCCTCCCTTCCGTACCTACCTCCCTTCCGCCACCCGCCTCGCTCCCTTCCCCCCCCCCCCCCTCTCCTCTGTTGCTCCTGCCTTTCCTTCCCCACACAGCGGACCCGCGCCTGCGGGGGAGGGCCCCCCCCTGCGCCTCGCCATCCGCCACCTTCCTCCTCCTGTCCCCCTCTTTCTCCCAGCCTCCTCCTCCTGCTCGTCTGCCTCCTCTCCCCCCACCTCTTCCACCTCCGCCTCCTCCGAGCCCCTCCCTCAAGTCCCCCGCCTTCTGTACCTCCTCCGCCGACCTGCCGTTTGCTCTCCCACTTCCTCACTGCCTCCCCTCCCTCCTCCTGCCCCCTGTTCCTCCTTCCTTCCCCTCCCCTCCCCATCCGCCCTCCCTTCATCTCGTGATGGTAGCTGATGACGTGTGAATCCTGGAGGGCGCAATGCATGAGCTTGCTGTGCGCCGTGCCGCCTTTCAAGATCTACGATGTCTACTTCTGCAAGGCGGAGCACATGTGAGGAGGCCGTCGGGGGCCCGCCCGTTCACTAGATGGGTCGGGGCCCAGCAGTGAACGGCGTGGGCAGGAGCTCTCCTTCGGATCCAGCTCGATGCTGTGAATTGTGATGTGGGATTTGGGGGAGGTCCGTCAGGGAGTCGTTAGCCGTAGCCTCCTCCTCCTCCTCCTCCTCCTCCTCCTCCTCTCCTCCTCCTCCTCTCCTCTCCTCCTCCTCCTCCTCCTCCTCCTCCTCCTCCTCCTCCCTCTTCCTCCTCCCTCCCCCTCCTCCTCCTCCTCCTCTTCCTCTTCCTCCTCCTCCTCCTCTCCTGTTCCTGTTCTGTTCCTGTTCCTGTTCCTTTTCCTTCCTGTTCCTTCCTCCTCCTCCTCCTCCTCCTCCTCCTCCTCCTCCTCCTGCCTCCTCCTCCTCCTCCTCCTCTCCTCCTCATCCTCCCTCCTCCCTCCTCCTCCTTTTTCCTCCTCCTCCTCCTCCTCCTCCTCCTCCTCCTCCTCCTCCTCCTCCCTCCCCCCTCCCTCCATCCCTCCTTCCATCCCTCCTCCCTCCCCTCCCTGCCGCCCTCCCTCTACATACCTCCCTACCTCCCTCTGCTCCCTCCGCTCTCCTGCATATTCATCCTTTTCCTCCTTCCTTCGTCTCCTCCTCTTCTCCCCCTCGACCTTCCTCTTCCCCTCCTCTTCTCCCCTCGCCCTCTGCCAATCTTCCCACCCTTTTCGTTCGTTCTTCGTTCCGCCCCTCCGTTCGCCCCTCCTCGACGACGATGGCGACGACTGTGTCCTCGTCACCTGCTTCGTTCTCCCATCGCCGCCTTCCGTCGGCGGCCGAGCGGGCGACGAGATCTCCACGGCCTCGTCGGGGTGGGCCTCGGGAGAGAGAGGGGCCAAAGGGGAGGGGGACGGAGGGAGGAGGGAAACGGAGAGGGGGATCCGACTCGACATGAGACCGGCACGCTACACTTCGGTCGGGCGTGTCCCCCAACGGGCGGATTCTGGACGAAAACTGCAAAATACCAACCCAGAAATATTCAAAAATGCTCCCACATAGCCCCCCGACTTTTTTTTCATACTATTTTTGAATACTCCTCCTGTAGAGGAACAGGCCCTGACTTCACGCTACACGAGGGAGAGGGCAGGGAGACGGAGGAGGGAGGAAGGAACGGAGAGGGGGATCCGACCCGACCGGAACTGGCACACGTCGAATCGGGGATCGACTACAGAATTGCTCTAATTCAGGGCTTCCTCGCCGAACCCATTCGACAAATGCGCAGCACAGCCGGTCGATCTGCGGAGCACTGTCGGCACGTCTCGCAGATTCGGCGGGAGCTCAATTCTGGGGCACGTCGATTCTGCAGTCGATCCCCTCCTCTCGGGAGCGGCCAGGAGGGGGGTGTCCAAGAGGGGGGGTGCAAATCATGACCGGCGGCATGTGCGTGGCCCAGCGGGGGGGCCTGGGACGCAATGAAATTCGCCGGCCCAACGGGCCAGAGGCGTGCTAAGATCTCCGGTAACTTGTTAACAATATTTCTAGTTCGCGCGCGCGGAGCGGCCCCTGGGGGCCCCCGGACGAAAAGTACCCCGGCAAGGTCCCGAGAGAAGCCCGGGAGAAGCCACCAGACCACTCCAGGGGAGGGTATTTTTCGACACCCCTCACGAGGATCGTGGCCTCCGAGGGGGGAGCCGCAATCGACTACCCCCAAGAGCCCCCCAAGAGGCCCTGGGGGCCTCCAAAACGCCGCCAAGGAGCCCCAAGAGACTCCCAAGAGGTCCCCAAGAGGCCCCCAAGAGGCCCTAAAGAGGGCTCCAGGGCCGGCGGCATGAGCGAAGCGATTAAATAAGAAGAGGCGCCATGAAATCTGATGAAAAAAATCATGGCCCGCGCCATGAAATCCTCCCCCCCCTAGTCATCCCCCCCCCGCTTTTTCGCTCCCGATGCTCGAGCACTGCAGCCACCGCGCCGCCAGCAGGAGGCCGCCCGGAGAGGGCGCGACAAAGGGGGGCTTCCCTGCTGGGGCCAGGGTGGGCCCGAGGTGCCCCTTCGCGCTCAGCTCCGAGGCGCTGCCCCGAGACCGGAGGCCCCCCCCCCCCCGAGCCCGCGGCCCTCACGGGCCCGGGGAGAGGTCGGCGGACACTCGTGCCAGACTCCTCCGTCAATGCCCCCCACGCTGGTCACAGGTCGGTCGGAGGGAGCAGGTACGAGATTCGGGAAACAAAAAGTGGCATAAAAAATAAAAACTCGGAGGTCCGCGCGGATTTCTCGGATCCGCGCTGGGGCCCCCCGGCGGCGCCTCCGGCGCCGCCCCTGGCGCGATCCGAGAGTGAAGGAGCGCTGCAGGGTGGAGGGCCCAAGCACGAAGGACAGGCAGTCAACGCGCATACAACGCGCGCGCCCTTGCTAGGCGCGCTGGCTGCGTATCCCTATCTCGCTGAGCACGCCCGAGCGTGCTCCGCGGTTGGGGTTCGTGGCTCCGCCAGGTTTTCGGTGCAGCCAGCACCTGCCATCGCTCGGGCGTCCATTCCCCGCGCAGCGTTCGGCTTCGTGCGTCTAGTTTTCGCAAGATGCGCAACAATGCTCCTCGACGGCCCTTGCGGAGGAACAAACGCGCACGTCCGAGCGATGCCAAGAGCATGGCTTGCCCCGCGCAAGAACACGAAGCCCCGTGCCCGCGCGGGCTATGCTGAGGCCGCACCGGTCGAGTGAGGCCCACGCGGCCCGATAAGCGGCGAGAAAATGCCGATGGTGACTGGCTTCAGCCCCCCGCCCAGACCTGAGGGCCCTACCATCTCCTTCCCTTCTCCCTCCCGCCCTCCCTCCTCCGTCCTCCCTCCCTCCTCCCTCCTCCCTCCTCCCTCCCTCGTCCTTGTCCAGAAGCACGACACCACCACGGCTGGGAAGCTCGCCGCCCGGCTTGCCCAATGCAGGGGGGAGGGGGATTTGCTACACTTCAAGGTGTGGAAAAAGTTCGGCAAGCAGCCGGGCCCGCTGCGCATGCGCCGTCCAGCCATTATGCGTGTTACGCCGGAAACTCGTAGAGCTTCCTTGCGGTATGCATGAATGGCATGCGAGCGCGGCAGTCTCGCATTCCGCGCGCGCGAGGGTACGGTTTCATAGAAATGTGCTTCACAGCTCCTTGCTTGTCCACAGGTCGAGTTCGTCTCGATACTGAAGACTAGCGCTCGTGATCATTCCCATTCGAACAGTCTGCTTCCCAGCTCTGTAGCTTGCGTACAGCTCGAATTAGGTCAGGCTCCCTCTTCGTGGGTCGTCCCCAGCCGCTCTCCCCGCTGGCTCCTTCAGCTTGCCCCTCGCCGCCTCGCCGCCCCGTCTTCTTCCTGGCCCCCCTCTCGGGAGTGTGCGCGCATGCTCTGGGTCCTGCACGATATGCCACGTCTCGTATCTGTTGTCGCTGTCTAGACTCCGCGCGGTGGCGCACAAGACCTGGATCCAGGTCCTCAGTGTTTTTTCCGCGCGCCGCCCAGCAGAGTCACAGCGGAGCTCAACACGCTGCCCACGCCTCAGTCCGACGACGACGACCTCCCTCCCTCCCGGGACGAGCGAGCGCCGGACTTTCAGGGCCCTCCCCCTCCCTCCCCTTCTCCCTCCCCCCGCCCTCCCCTCCAGTCCTCCCTCCCCTCCCCTCCCGTAGATGGACAAAAAAGTGGAACCCTTGACACCACGCCCCCCCCTCCCCCCAATTTCAAAGTTGGCCTCGAGCATATGGCAGCACAGGCGTGAGAGGACAAAAAAAGTGGAACCCCCAGGGACTCCGAGAGGCCGAACCCAACTTTGAAATTGGGGTGAAGGGGGGGGGGTGGGAGCGAATGCGGGGCCGAAGACGAAGGGGTTCCATGTTTTTGTCCCCTTACCGTCCCTCAGACAAAACAAAAACATTCGCTCAGAAAAAAGGAGCGGAGGAGCGCTTCCCTCCCTCCCCGGGGCGAGCGGGCGCTGCCGCCGAGGGCCCTCCCTCCCCCCATCCCCGGCCCCCAGGGCGCTCCTCCTCCGAGTCCTCCCGAGCCCGCCGGGCGCCCGAGCCCGTGCGGCCGCCAAGGGGGCACGGGGGGGGGGGGAGCCCTCTCGGCCGCCGCGCGGGGGCCGTCGGAGCCGAGTTCCCCGTGGGGGGGCGGCGGCCGCTCGGCGGCGGCGGGGCGGGCGCCCCGCGCCGCGCGCACGGGCTCGGGACGGCGGCCGCCCCCGCTGCGCCGCGCGCAGGCCGCGTGGCGTGCTGGCACGGAGCTCCACGCGTGGATTGAAGACGTACGCTCGACCAGGATAGGTAATCCTCCTCGTCCTCCTCCTCGTCCTCCTCCTCGTCCTCCTCCTCCTCCTCCTCGTCCTCCTCCTCCTCCTCCTCCTCCTCCCTCCTCCTCCTCCCCCCCCCCCCCCCCGCCTCCTCCTCCTCCTCCTCCTCCTCCTCCTCCTCCGGTAAGGATGCGCGGTAAGGATGCAAAGGGCCTTGGCACGCCGTGTTGGCGTTTCCCGTGCGGGGCGCAGCCGAATGCGGAAAAGGATGCCGAAGACCGAAAGGGGTGTGGATGCAGGGGCGGCCCTGGAAGGTTGCCCCATCCTTACTCTCGTGGTGGGCTGTGCGCTTGGCGCGATGCGTTCGCCACAGCGCGGGCCAGCGCGTTGAGCCAACACACGGCGCGCTGACACGGACGTCTCGAACACGGCACGTCCTGCGTCGCAAGACGGGCGCATCAGGGCAGCGAAGGGCCTCCGACGTCCTCACCTCCAGGCAGAGCCGGGCGAAACTCCGTGCCCGCCACGACTGACTGACTCACTGACTGACCGACGTCGGCGGACAGTTCGGGGAACACGTCTTGGGTCACCAGCGGGCGCCCGCAACCGCAACCACAAGTGTTGTGGAATACGCTTCAGACCATCACCACCGTCTCCATTACAGTGACCGTGACCACCATCATCGTACGCGCCCGCTTCGCATCAGCCCACACCCGTACCAACCGCACCACTGTCGTCACCAGCACCACTGCGATCACCACCGTCTCTCTCACGATTGCCAGCTCCGTCTTTTGCATGTCGACCACAGTGCGGCTCCTCGTTGCCGCTGCAAGCGTCCCCCGGGCGAGGCTGGCGCTTCATCTGCCAAGAATCCCACTTCCACGCTGCTGCTTTGCCTTGTCCACTCCGCAGGCCACATGGCCCTCGAGCCCCTCCACGAGAACGGGTGTCGCCCCGGATGGTTCTTGAAGGCCCCGCTACCTGAAAATGGATTCGATATTAAGAAATCACCGTCTTGTTGTAGGTCCGGGTCCTCCTCAGCCTGCTTACCTCCTCCACCCCCCCCCCCCTGCCCCCCGAGGGTCCCGGGCCGTGGCAGAGAGCTTCCAAGCCTGGTCCTCCTACCCGCTTGCTCTTGCTTCTGGGCGCAGGAGGGGGGGGAGTATTTCTGTTTTTAACAGTGCACCACTGCTAGCCGAACTCCAGTGCACAAAGATGCAGGGGTCGACGGGCAGGGATCAGACAATTAGCGCAACCAGCAGCTAGTGGCCTTGGAGGGCGAAAGCACTTTGCTCAGGCGCCGCAAGACCTCAGGCTGGTGCTTGGTGATAGCGTGCGGCCCCAAGGTGGCGGCAGGGCGGAGCTCCCGCAAGGCATCTGGGCGAGCTACAGCCCAAGATCCGCACTCACCGCAGAACGTGGAAGAGCCCTTCTGCCATAAACTGTGGGACAGGAAAGGCGGACAGCTTTGCCCACAACACAAGGAGCACCTTGCTCAGGGAGCGGATCGAAGCCCACGCCTCAACAGGGAGTCGTCCCGAGGAGGCAGCTGGCGCTCGCGCCTCACCCATTTCTGAATCAGGACCTTCTCCGCCTCAACCGCCGAAGCACCTCCGTAAGCAGGGCAGACAGAGCCAAGCCTGGCACGGAGCGAGGGGGCAGCATCTGAAACAGAGGCCCTGCACATGCCACATGCCGCACAGCCACGTCCCAGAATCAAAGTCCCAGATGTGCGACGAACCGCAAACATTTGCCTCGATCCATCTGCGCCTACGCAGAAGCAAATCCAGGGGGTGCTTGGCCAGACCATGGAGTGGCTCGGCTCGCAAGGAGGCACAGCCTACGATAATGGACGTATTGCGCCTAAGGATGAGGCAGGCATCAGACACAAGCTCATTATTACCCTGGACAACAATCGGTGGGACCTAAACCTGGGCAGCTCTCGCATCAGCGAGGTCGTCGGCAGTGGAGTTAAGCGCGACATGGTCCAAAAGCACGGAGTCGCCAAAACGGGCAAGCTTTGGGAGATCGTCCAGCAAGTGGCTGGGCACGTGCGAGAGCTGAAAATCCCCAGGTCAGCCCGAAACAAGGCCCTCAAACTCCTGCCAGAGATTGAAATTGGCGCGCCTCGCAGAGGCCGCACGACCCGCCAGAAAAACCTTGACCAAGCTGACATGATCAGTTAGAGCGCGTTTCTTTACTTTCGGCGATAATAAGCATTATAGGGAGGGTGGGAGGCGGCCAAAGGGGGGTGGGTATAACGCCTCCCCCCCCGCCGTGTGCCTAAGGGGCACGGCGGCAGTGCGCAGAACTCATTGGGGGAGAGGGGCGTTACGTTACAAGCGGGAGGAGGGGGGGTCGGAGGCTGTAATGCCCATTGTGCCCCAAGGAGTAAAGAAACACGCTCTTACGTTGTGCAACTGCTGGGACGGGTCAACACAACGCAAACACTGAACTACAGCCGCGAGCTCCGCACGCGGGACCGGTTCACGGACAGAGTCGAGAACGCCCGAGACCCCACAGTCTCACTCGAAAATCGGTAGCGGGCACTTGCACCCCGCGTGCCCAGACGGACACTCCGCCCGCATCGCTGCACTCTCTCCACTCCTCTTGCTCCTTCCTCATTCCTCCTCTCGCCTCTCTCCTCCTCTTCCTCCCTCCTCCCTCCTCCCCTTCATCCCTCCTCCCTCCTCCCTCCACCTCCTTCTCAGCACGCACCCCCGAGCGCGCACGCGCGGGAGCGCGACGTCGACGACGACGCTGACCCCGACGCCGCGACGACGACGCGGAAGACGACGTCGAATCCTACGTAGTCGTCGACGACGACGACGACGTCCCGAGGCACGCAGCCTGCTCGCACCCGGCGGTCGGCGGCAGCGGCGCCTCCTCTGGGTCGTACTGGGCGAGGTGGGCTGTGACCACCGGGACGAGCATCTGGGCGGGAGGTCGTCGTCATCGCGGCCGTCGCCGCTGCCGCCGTCCTCCTCACCGCCATCGTCGTCGTGGCCGCCGTTCTCGTCGTCGTCGCCGCCACCGTCGCCGCCGTCGCCGTCGTCGCAGTCGTCGTCGTGGCCGCCGTCGCCGTCGTTGCCGCCGCCGCCGTCACCGCCGACCTCCGTCCTCCCTCCTCCTCCTGCTCCTCCTGCTAATCCGCCCCCTTCCTGCTCCTCTTCCTCTTCCTCCTCCTCCTCCTCCTCCTCCTCTTACTCCTCCTCCCTTTCCTCCTCCTCCTCCTCCTCCTCCTCCACCTCCTCCTCCCTACCTCACCTCACCTCACCTCACCTCACCTCACCTCACCTCACCTCACCTCACCTCACCTCACCTCACCTCACCTCACCTCCTCACCTCACCTCTCACCTCCCTCCTCCTCCTCCTCCTCCTCCTCCTCCTCCTCGTGTCATCACTACTTCTCACCGATCATCTCCCCTCCCTCCGGCGTGTCTCTCGGATAATGGTACCGAATGGCTCTTAAGTGGGGGGGGGGGGGGGGCGAGAACTAAAACCTCCCTCCTTTGATCCGTGCTTTCTGGGATGGCCCCAAGAAGCCCCAAGTGGACCCTGGATCCTCCCAACAGAGCCCCAAGATGGCCCCGATATAATTCCACGAGCCCTCCAAAGGTTCCTCCTTATCCTCCTCCCCTGTCCTTCCTGTCTCGTCATCCTCCCTCTTCCTCCTCCTCCTCCTCCTCCTCCTGCTCCTCCTCATGTTGCTTCCTTTTGCATCTCATTGCCTCCTCCGTCCTCCACCTCCTCCTCCTCCTCCTCCTCCTCCTCCTCCTCCTCCAACTCCTCCTCCACCTCCTCCTCCTCCTTCTCCTCCTCCTCCTTCTCCTCCTCCACCTCCTCCTTTTCCTCCTCCTCTCCTCCTCCTCCTCTCCTTCCCCCTCCTCCTCCTCCTCCTCCTCCTCCTGCTCCTCCTCCCCCTCCTTTTCTTCCTCCTCCTCCTTCTCCTCCCCCCTCTCCCTCCAGTCCTTTTCCTGATGAAAGAATAACTTCTCCCTGTCGCACCCCGAGGCCGGTCGAAAGGGCGGGCAGGGCGTTTCGCCTGAGACTTCGTGACCATCTATGATCCGGATGCTTGAAACAATAACAACAACTTCACAGATGAAGACGGGTGGTTTTCAAAATGTGGCTCTCGCATTAGCGCTGCGCACATTCGTTTTAAACATGTACAAGAGCTTCACGGATTGAGGGCGGCTCGTTTTCCAAATGCGGCTCTCGCCTTAGCGCCGCGCGCACTCTTTTTGAACCTTCGCATGGGTTTCACGGATTGAGGGACGCTTGCCTTCGTAATGTGGCTCTCGCCTTTGCGCCGCGCACATTCGTTTAAAACATCGGCAATGGATTCCTCTCGCTTTAGCGCCGCGTACATTCGTTTTCAAAACTCGCCGTTTTCAAAATATGGCTCTCGCCCTAGCGCCGCGCACATTCTTTTTAAAAAGTGCCAGACTTTTCGCGGATTGAGGGAGGCTCATTTTCAACATGTGGCTCTCGCCTTATCCCCGCGCCCGCGTGTTGTTAGCATTTGTAAACATTTCATTGGTTCTCATGGTTAACGTACCAGAATGTGTGTTTTGAGCGATTCAGGATTGTCAGTGCGCAACAGTTACGTTGACTCGCGTTGTTGAAATCCCAAGAAAGGTGTTCTGGCAAGATTCCGGATCGCAAAAACGGAACAGTCAGGGTTTAACTCGTGGCGCTGAATCCCTGGGATTGATGATTTGGCACGCTTCAAGACGTTCACGCGGTTGCCCCCCAACGGGGTACTTCCCTCAGCGGAAATGACCCCCTGCAGGGACCTATGGCGGAGGATGTTGGAAGGAGGGTGCGTTTCAACATCGTTGATGAATCTTGGGCTTGCACTGGTCCTCCTCCTCCTCATCCTCCGCCCCCGCCGCCGTCGCCGCCGCCTCCTCGTCCTCCTCGTCCTCCTCCTCCTCCTCCTCCTCCTCCTCCTCCTCCTTCTCCTCCTCCAGCTGCTCATTTTCCTCCTCCTCCTCCTCCTCCTCCTCCGTCGCCGCCGCCGCCTCCCCTTCTTCCTCCTCCTCCTCCTCCTCCTCCTCCTCCTCCTCCTCCTCCTCAATTTCTTCTCCTTGTAAATAATTTATCCCTGTCGCACCCCGAGGCCAATTTTTAGGGCGGGAGGGGCGTTTCGCCTGAGACTTGCTCACCACTAGTGACCTTGAAGCTCTAACATGACAGCAATTTCACAAATGGAGGGCGGGTGGTTTTCACAATGTGGTTCTCGCCTAAGCGCCGCGCGCATAAGCTTTAAACATTCGCAAGAGTTTCACTGATTGAAAGCAGGTAATTTTCAAAATGTGGCTCTCGCTCTAGCGCCGCGCACATTCGTTTTCAACATCTGAAGGAGTTGAACTGATTAAGGGCAGGGGGTTTTCAACATGTGGCTCTCGCCTTTGCGCCGCGCACATTCGTCATCAAACTTCGCAAAAGCTTCACGGATTGAGGGCGGTGGTTTTCAAAATATGGCTCTCGCCTTAGCGCCGCGCACATTGGTTTTCAAAAGTTGTGGGGTTTCACAGAATGAGGTGGCTCCTTTTTCAAAATGTGGCTCTCGCTTTAGCGCCGCGAGCATTCGTTTAAACAACTTGCCATAGTTTTACGGATTCCCACGCTCAGCATACCAAAGATGGTGCTTTTGGACGGACTCAAGATTATGAGGGCGCAACAGCTACGTTGATTCGCTGTGTTGAAATCTCAGGACAGGTGTTCTGTCACGACTGAAGATCGTCAAGACGCAACAAGCAGGTTGATCGGTGGCGTTGGAAAACCGAAAACGTTGTTTTGGCATGCTTCAGGGTTTTCGAACGGTTGTCTTCCAACGGGGCAGTTCTCTCAGTGGAGATGAACCGTTGTACAGGGGCCTATGAAGAGGGAGCTTGGAGGGAGGGTTCATTCCAACATCGTCGATAAATCTTGGGTTTGCACTACTGGTCTTCCTCCTCCTCCTGCTCCTCCTCCTCACTTCTCGACGCCAACGCGGGTTCCAGCGCTGGCCCCGAAAGGCCCTCCAGGTCCCCCCCTCGCTCCCAGAAGCCTCAATTCGTCCTGGTTGCCCGCTTTCTGTTCACTCTGCGTGTCTCTTCCCCCCTTCTCCCGTGAGTTCTCGCGGGCATCGCTTCCGGATGGACGGTGGGGATTTTTTTTTTGGTCGGCGGCCGCGCGACAAAGGTCAGCCGGCAACAGGCGTGTCCGGGACGGCGGAACAGGCAAATCCCACGCTAGGCGTGCAACGCACGTGCACTGAGCAAAATGCTCCGCATTCACTGGGACGCACCTAGCGCACGGAGGTGCAAGCTGCGGAGTAAGTCGCCCTAGCGGCGCCAAGCTCCGAGCAACTGCCCAGACAGACAACTATGTACCAGCCTGGGACGCCAGCGGCACGTAGTGGGAACGAAATCCGACGACGCCGAAGGCTGACCCACTCGGCGCGCGGCCAACGGAACCTACCACCGACTGTAGAAGCTGGCCGAAGAACCAAAACACAGTGTCGCGCGGGTGTAGGAGCGCACGGTGGGGATACGCGAAGCGTCAAGGGTCACGGTCGGGGACCGTTGCATAGCGTGTCGCGGCGGCGGCCCCGGCGACACGCGATGCCTGGCTAGTGGATGGCGCGCCGCGCTGCTCATTGCGCGGGGCGGGAGGCTGGGACCCCCTCGAGAAAGCTGGCGCTTGGACACGGGGGCGTGGGCGGCCTGCCGCGCCGAAGCGTGTTGGGCCAGCACCCGCGGCGCGGCACGCGGAGCCAGAGCTAAAACAGGGCTAGGATCGGGATAAATCGCTCCAGAGCGTTCCGGAGCGCTCTCAGAGCGTTCCGGAACGCTCTGGAGCGGCCGCGGCGCCCAATACATCCTCCAAACCCGCCGATTCTCAGAGATTTCGAGTTATCCCGATCCGGTTTTGTCCTGGTCTTCGCGTCGTTTGAAGAGCCCACGACCGCCTGGCCTTCCGAGGCCGGCCGCACGGGCGGCTCCGCGGCGCTCGGCGCCCGCCGCGGCGGCAGCCCCCGCGGGGCCCCGGGCCCCGGCGGTGCCGCGCGGCGGGCGCGCGAGGCTCCGCGGCCGCAGGGCGCGGAAGGTCGCCCGATCGGCCCCCGGGGCTGCCGCTGGCCCGGGCGCCGCTCGGCCGCGCGCGGTCCAGCTGCCAGCTCGTGCTCGGCGCGCGCCGGAAGGGGCGGCGACGTCCGCGTCTCCGTGCCCAGCCTCGCCGCCCCGCGTCCCGATGCCCAGCCCTCTGTTCTCGGCAGCGGTTCGGCGCCTCGAGCAGGGAGCGGCTCACGGAAGGCGACGAGCTCACCTTCAGTGAGGGCTGAGTGCCTGCAGTGAGCCGAATTGCCGCCCTGCCGTTGCAGAACCACGTCGTCTTCAATGGGCTCGTCGCCGCCGTCCCGTTGCGAGCGTATACAGCCAACAAACATGTCCGCCTTCAGCATACATGCCTTCGACGACGATGTGTGTGTGCCTACAGTGAGGTGGAAGCTTCCATCATCATTATCGCCATCGCTGGCAGCTCCCACCGCCCACTCCGCGTCTCCGCGTCCGCCCCCCCACCCCTGCAGGCGGGAGCCGTCAGACTCACCCGAGGCAGGCCGCGGAGCCGCGTGCCGGGGCCTGCCCCGACGCCTGCGCGGGCCTGCGCGCGCAGGCGCTGGGGGGCAGAGCAGGCCAGGCCGTCCCTGTGGCGCGGGCACCCCCACATGCGACGCACAAGCGTTTCCGCCCGAACCCCCACGCCGCGGGCATCGGGGGAAGCGGGGTGTCCCGCAGCCCGCGCTGCCCCTCGTGGGGTCCACCGCAGGCCGCCCGCGCACATCCAGTTGTGAGCACCGCGCTGCGGGTACCGCCCTCAGTGGAGTTCCCCCCTGGGGCCACGACGCGCGTGGGGTGTGTGCCGGAAGGGGTGCGGGGACGCATGCGGACCCTGCCACTGTGGCCTTCGGTGGAGCTCCCTGTGAGGCCCCGAAAAGAATGAGGGGTGTGCCAAAAAGGGCACGGGAACCGCATGCAACACGATGATTTGGTGGCCTTCGGTGGAACTCTATCTGAGGCCGCGAGCCGTGTAAGGGGTGTGCCGACATGGATGGGGAACCGCATGCAATGCCACGCCTTGGTGGCCTCGAGTGGAGCCCCCTGTGGGACTACAAAGCGTGTGAGGGGTGTGCCGATATGGGTGCGGAGCCGCATGCAATCCCACGTGCTTAGGGTCTTCGGTGGAGTTTCCTGCGGGGCCGCGAAGCGTAAGAGGGGTGTGCCGAAATGCGTGGGGAACCGCATGCAATACGATGTTTTTGGGACCTTCGATGGAGCTCACTGTGGGGCCGCGAAATGAGTGAGGGGTGTGTCGGACTGGGTGGCGAACCGAATGCAGCACCACGCTGTTGGAGCCTTCGGTGGAGCTCCCTGTGGGGCCACGAAACGTGTGAAGGGTGTGCCGTAATAGGTGCGGAGCCGCATGCGACCTCCCCGGGGCCTTCGGTGCAGCTCCCTATGAGGCCACAAAGCGCGCCAGGGGTGTGCCGAAGTGGGTAGGGAACCTGCATGCGACCCCCCTCCCAATGGGGCCTTCGGTGGGGCTCCCCCTGGGGCCACGGAGCGCGCGAAGGGTGCCGAAGTGGGCCTGGCGAGGGCAGAGACAGGGGTGGGAGGAGGGGTGGAGGGGGGGAGGGGGAGGAGAGGAGGAGAGACGTGTGGCGCTGCCTCTTCCGCGAGCGAGATCCCGACACCGCATGGACGGCCGAGCAAAAGCCACACCGCCGGGGACCGGGGGCCTCTGCGGGCCGGTCCCCACCCGCGGACAGCCCGGGCGCCACGCTCCGACCCCTGCACCTGCACCTCCTCCTCCTCCTCCTCCTCCTCCTCCTCCTCCTCCTCCTCCTTATCCTCCTCCTCTTCCTCCTCCTCCTCCTCCTCCTCCTCCTCCTCCTCCTTCTCCTCCTCCTCTTCCTCCTCCTCCTCCTCCTCCGAAGAGGGGACGGCGCCTTGCACGTCACGTCGCTGGGGGGCAGCCTGCAGCGCGGCGCGTACGGGGGGGGAATGCGATGCTCCCGTGGCGGTGGGCGATCACCTCATGTGGCGTGCCTCCCCGAAACCCCGGCGGTATGATCTTAGCCATCCGGGCTCTTTTCACACACTTCGGCCCTCGGGGGGGCGATTTCGGGCCCCGGGGCGAGGGCGATGCGGCGGTTCGTCGACCCCGCCTGGAGAACACCCCCTATCCCCCCCCCCCGCCCCTATCAGAGTTTGTTTTTTGGAGGGGAGTCCCGGGCCCAGGAGAGAGAGGGGTCCGGGGCGCCAGAATAGAAGACATAACTATAATCGACCCCCCCCCCTTGAAAACCACGTAGTTCCCTCCTCGGGGGGAGCGGGGTGCACAAAAAAAAATTCTCCCTAAGGGGTGGTCGGATTGGGGGAAATTTTCCCCTCAGACCCCCCATCGAGGTTCTTGGGGGGTTCAAATCCCATCAGGAAAGGTTTTCGGGGGGTTGGTTATGTGGGTCCCCCCCAGAACCCTCCCTCAGGAAAGTGTCTTGGAAGGGTTAAGGAAGTTTTATCTCCGGGCCCCCCCTCAGGAGGTTTTGGGGGGTGAGGCCGGGGCTTCGTACCGTTAGGTGGGGCTCGGAAGTTTTTCCCCCCGACCCCCCTCAGGGAGGTTTTTCGGAGGGTCGGGGAGGGGGGTTGTGAAGGTGCTCCCTCTGGATCCCCCCACCAGGAGAAGGTTTTTGAATGGTTAGGAGGGGGAAGGGTCGGGGGGCTGTCCACCCGGACCCCCCCTCTCATAACGGTGCTGGGGGGGTGGGGGGCCCCCCATCAGGGATTTTGCGGGGATGAAAAAGGGTTGGAAGGGCTTTCCCCCCTCAGTTCCCCAGGGGTGGGGGGTGGGTTGGGGTGTTCACGAGGTTCTCCCTCCAGAGATCCCCCTTCAGGGAAATGTTTTGGGGGGCAATAGGGGGGTTTATCCTTCACCCCCAGGAGCCCCCCTCAGGATAGTTGTTTGGAGGCACGGGGGGGTTTATTTGGGGATTTCCCCCTGATGTCGCCCCTGGTTTTGTCTTGTTGGTGGGTTAGGGGGGGTTAGGGTTTCTACCTGGACCCAGCACTCAAAATTTTTGCTGGGGAGCTGAGAGGGGTCAGGGATGGAACAGCTGCTGGTGGTTGCACGGCTAGGTGCGCAGCTCTGCTGTACACCACCCATCGCTAGACAAGGCCCCTCCCGAGGGTGACTAAACAAGCACTTGGGAAGGGGCCTCGTCCAGCAGAGGGTAGTGCACAGCAAAGGGGCACGTCCAGTACCAAGGATGCCTTTTTAATCAGCTATGGGGGGCGCCTCGTCCAGCAGAGGATGATACACAGCAAAGAGGCACGTCTAGTACCCAGGATGTGTTTCAATCAGCTTGGGGAGGGGCCTCGTCTATTGGAGGAAGGTGCACAGCGGAGGGGCACGCCTGGTACCAAGGATGCATCTTTGATCAACTTGGGGAGGGGCCTCGTCTAGCAGCTGGTGGTGCACAGCAGGGGGTGGCGTCTAATACCGAGGGCGCTTTTATAAGAAACAGCAAATTGGGGAAGGACCTCGTCTAGCAGAAGGTGGTGCACAACAGAAGGGCACGTCTAATACTTATGTCTTATCAGCTTGGAGGGCTCACGTCTAGTAGCGGGCGGTGCGCAGCAAAAGAGGACGTCTAGTACCAAGGATGCTTTGTTTAATCAACTTGGGATGGATCCTCGTCTAGCAGAGGGTGGGGCACAGCAGAAGGGCACGTCTTGTACCTATGTACTTGTTGAATAAACTTGGGATGGGCTTCGGGTATCAGCGGGTGGTGTACAGGAAATGGAGCGCGTGTAATACCAAGGATGCATGTTTAATCAGCTCAGGGAAGGGCTTCGTCTAGCATGAGGGGGGCGCGCACCAGAGGGGCACGTCTAATACCAAGGATGAGGTTCGAATCAGTTTGGGGAGGGGCCGGGTCTAACAGCGGGTGGTGCACAGCAGGGGGTGGCGTCTAATACCGAGGGCGCTCTTATAAGAAACCACAACTTGGGGAAGGACCTCGTCTAGCAGAAGGTGGTGCACAACAGAAGGGCACGTCTAGTACTGATGTCTCATCAGCTTGAAGGGCTCACGTCTAGTAGCGGGCGGTGCGCAGCAAAGGGGGACGTCTAGTACCAAGAATGCTTTGTTTAATCAACTTGGGAAGGATCCTCGTCTAGCAGAGGGTGGGGCACAGCAGAAGGGCACGTCTTGTACCTATGTACTTGTTGAATAAACTTGGGATGGGCTTCGGGTATCAGCGGGTGGTGTACAGGAAATGGAGCGCGTGTAATACCAAGGATGCATGTTTAATCAGCTCGGGGAAGGGCTTCGTCTAGCATGAGGGGGGCGCGCACCAGAGGGGCACGTCTATTACCAAGGATGCGGTTCGAATCAGCTTGGGGAGGGGCCCGGTCTAACAGCGGGAGGTGCACAGCAGATGGGGCACGCCTAATGTCGAATATGCGTTTTCAGAAAACGAATTAGGAGAGACCTCCTCTAGCAGAGGGTCGTGTACAGCAAAGGGGCACGTCTAGTACCAAGGATGCCTTTTCAATCAGCTATGGGGAGCGCCTCGTCGGAGTACTGGTGCAACTGAAAGAAAGGATGGCGTTGCAGAATGGTGCAACAATCGTTGGAGCAGTCGTGTTGCAACCGATGTATTGCACTATATTGTGCAATCTGCGTTGTGCGAAACATATGTGGTGCAGTCGGCGTGGTGCACTCTATGCGGTGCGCAATGTATGTGGTGCAATCGGCGTAATTGAATCTGCGTGGTGCAAGGTATGTTGTGCAATCTACGTGTGTGATCTGTGTAATGCAACCGATGTGGGCAATTAAATGCGGTGCAAGCTATCTGGTGCAACCTGTGTTGTGCAATCCACCCTGCCGAACTTGAAATTGCCAACCACGCTGCCCGCATAAGCATCCCACCCGCCCACCCGCAACTTGGTTTGCAAAGCCCATGCGGCGGCGATTGCGATGACTGCTCGGCGCTGGCTGGCACATCGCCGCAACCTCGCTAGCGCGTAGGCTCGCGCGCAGAGCGGCCGCGCTAGTCTGACGCGACCGGCGTGGCCACGTTGGCGCTGACCGCTGAGAGCTTCCCAGCACGTCTCGCAAGCCGCGCTGACGCGCGGGCACTTCAGTGCGAGTCGGTGACTCGGGCCGGCGCGGTACCATGGCGACGTCGACAACGGCAGACACGATGATGATAGTAGCGATGCTGGTGACGATGAGGACAATGACGTCGGCAATGGCAACGACGGCGCCGATGTTGATCACGCCGATGACGATGATGGTATCCTCGCGTCGGTCAGGAAGGTTGTGATCAGGATTTCGGCATGCGCGCGCGGCCGACGCGTGCGAATGGCCCGAATTATCTGACAGGGATCGTGCCCTCCAGCACTCGCGCAAAGGACGTTCGAATGATTTCGACATGCGCGCGCGAGAGGCCCACCTGGTCGCATGCAATGGACACGTTGAAAGAACCAGTGGTTTTCTGAAGGACTTGCAAGAGCGTGAGCGCAGGCTTTTGGGGAAATTCCTGCTGCGACATTGGCTTTTCATTTGTTTTCGGGACACTCGATCGTGGAAACCTTGCGAAGCCTTAGGTTTGGGGAGGATGCCGCATGCGCGCGCGACGACGCGCACTTCGTCCTGTGCGTCTGCAAAGGACTATTGCGACAGCGCGCGCGCAAGGGCGTTCGAATGACTTCGACATGCGCTCGCGAGGCACAGTCGGTAGCGCTTGATGAAATTGTTGAAAACAATGGATGTCTGAAGCATTCACATGATCGCGGGCGCAAGCTTTTTTAAAACAATCTTGTTGCGAACTCTTAGATTTATATGTTTTCGGGACACTCGATTTTGAAATGCGTGCGGCACCCAAGGTTTTGGACCGATTTTGGCATGGGCGCGCGACGATGCGCGCGTGTGCACTTCGTCCCATTTGTTTGCAGGGGATTGTTGGAAACTTGCGATTCGTGATGCACGGGTGTGCGCGCATCAGATGTCTTGCATAGGGTGCGGGGGACTCGATCCGCGACTGCCTGGGATGTTATTAGTTCACATTTACGATGGCGGGTGTGCATAGTCATACACGGAAAACACTACGAAAAGGTGTTGCGCGTTAATTCCGGGGGGGGAAGGGAGATCCGAATACTTTTTTAGAATGGGGAATCAACGCAACGACGGGGCGGCGACGGCGACCACGGAGCCGCCAGACCGACACCCAGGCCCAGACGACCGCTCCTCTCCCCCGAAGCCCCGAGGGGGGTTCTGTGAGGGACCTGGAGAGAAAACCCAAAACGTAATCAATTCAAATCGCATTGGGAGGGAGTTCTGAAAGGGCAAACAAACAAGCCATCTTAACCCCTCCAAGCGCCCCTACTGAGCGAGAGGGTTCAGCGAGCAAGCTCTCCGAACTCCCCCAAAGACCACCCTGAGGGGGGGGTCTTGAGAGACAACCCCACTACCCCCCTGAGGGGGGGGTTCTGGAAAGGAGAACTCCCTAACCCATCCTGACCTTATCAGAAAAACCCTGAGGCGGGCGTCCAAAACGAACGCCTCCTCAAAGCCTCCTGCTTTCCCCCAAACCTGAAGGGAAATCCCTGGGAATCACCATCTTCACCACATCTTGAATTGCCGGGAACCAGAAAAACATGTCCGAGAGAAAAGTCAAACCAGATGCAATTGTGGGTACCGCAATATGAACTCAACTTTCTGTGGGCCTCCAGATGGGGCCACGAAGCGTCTAAGGGGTGTGCCGAAATGGGGCGGGGCCGCCATGCGACCCCTGCAACTGGGGTCTTCT
>CAUYUJ010020116.1:0-25000 GCA_963575745.1 Prorocentrum cordatum | reverse complement strand
CAAGACAACACAAGACAAGATAAGACAAGACAACACAACACAACTGAACATAACATAACAGAACAGAGCACAAGACAACACAACCCACACCAACACACACACACACACCAACACACACACACACCCACACACCCACCCACCCACCCACACATACACACACACACACACGCACGCACGCACACACACACACACACACACACTTACGGGGGGGGGGTGCAAAACTCTCCACCAACCCCGCCTCTCCCCCAACCAAAACAGCTTAGGGGCTGGTGGGTCCAGGGGGGAGCCCCCCAGACCCCCCCCTAGCCCCTAGAGAACTCCTCTGAGAGGGGACTCTGTGGGGAAACCCCGTTGCCCTAATCCCTGTAGCCCCCCCAAAAAACCTCATCTGAGGGGCGGTTCTGCACGGGGGGGGAACCTCCCAAACCGCCTCTCACCCATCAGAAGTCCTCCTGATGGAGTGTTCTGAAAAACAGAACCTCTCCAACTCCTAGCCTCCTAACCCCCCCTGAAGGGGGGTCCGGGTGGAAAACCCTTCCAGGGGGGAAAACCTCACTCCGATTTAATAACACCAAAAACCTCCTTGAGAGAGTTCCTGGGGGAAAACCCTTTAACCTCCAAAACCTTCCAAGAGCACCCTCGAGCGGGGGGGATCCGGGAGGACAACCCCTCCCCCTAACTCCACAATAACTCTTTTTTGAGGGGGGTCCGGGGGGAAAACCCCCTGGCCCCCACCCCCACCCCCCCCTGAGGGAGAGTTCTGGTGGACTGAAATTCTAACCCGCCCTGAAAACGCCCCTGATGGGGGCGTTAAGGAGGGGTTATCCAGAAATGGTTCTGGGAACTGCCACGCCCAACTGCCCGGGGCTATCAAACATTGATCGGTGGTTTCGCGAGAACTGGATGTGTTGAAACCATCTAGTGAGGTGAGAACCCAGTGGAACTCAGAGCTTCAGCGAAACTGGGACAAGACCACGGCAGCACAAGGGAGACGCACAGGCAGGGCACCCGATGTTGACCGTGCACCCTGCGGTGGGATCTTTCTGCACGGACGGGCTGCAATATGCCCCAGACCATGTCCACCGACCCGCAAGAATATCTAGCGTTTGTATGCACTGGGGCCATGAAAACAATCACGGGGCGACGAGAACTGTACATATCCAACGCTCCTGGGTCCAGGATGGGCCTGGTCAGCGGTGGTGGATGTGTGTAGACCTCGCCGCCTTAAGTGAGGCACTGGAGGCACCGCGCCTCTCGCGCCCCACGCTGTCGCGAACCAAGCTGCCACACCTCTGGCGAACTCAGCTGCTCTTCTGCCACCTGGGCACCCAGAACTCCAGACCCCATCCCCTGGACCGGTGCTCCATCGAGGGCCGTTCCTTGATGGCCCCAGAGGCCCGCGGACGGCCCAAGAGAAGTATGGCGAGACTGCGGAAGAACGGCCTCTGCGAGCTCTGAAAGCGCCCGAAAAAGTCCCTGGATGCCTCCAATTACCAGCCTGGAACATATCCCTATCCCTATGCTGGGCATCGCCCCATCACGATGCCAATCTTAGGAATTCCCTGTCTTTGAGGGCGCATCCCTAAGATTGCCATCGCCTTTCGGCGTGTCAATCGTAGGGATAGGGATAGGTTCGAGGCTGGTGATCCAAGGTGTGCCTGGAGGCCTCCAGAGCCCACCAGACCGGAGGCCTCCCACCCGAAGCTCGGGCCCGAAGCGGGCCACGAGCAAAAAAGCACAAAACCATGAGTGCAACTGTGGATGCGCAGGCAAGCTACGTGGTGCAATCCATGCGGTGCAACCTTGGTGCCAGCTATGTGGTGCCAGCTATGTGGTGCAAGCCGTGTGGTGCCAGCCGCTTGGTGTAAGCTGTGTCGTGATGCTCTAAGGTGCAAGCGAGGTGGTGGAAAGCGTGGCGGTGCAAGCTGTGTGGAGTAGGCTGTGTGGTAAAAGCTACGCTGTTCAAGCTGTGCGGCCGCCCAGCGCACGAGGCGCTCGCGCCCACGGGGCGGGGACCAGGCGAAACCTCAGCCGACGCGCCCGGCCCACGAGTCGCCCACGGGGCGCCCCCGAGGCGCCCACGGGCGGCCACCGGGCGAAACCTCGGGCACGAGCCGATACCTCGGCTGGCCCATGCAGCACACGAGGCGCTTGCGGGGCGCCCACGGGCGGGGCCTCCAGGCGGAACCTCGGCGGGCCTGCCCAGCGCGCGAGGCCTCCAAGGAGGCGCCCACGAGGCGCCCACCAGCGCTCACAGGGCGGGCACCGAGGCGAAACCTCCGCAGAGCCGCCCCGCGCGCGAGGCGCCCACCAGGCGCGCCCACGGGCGGGCACCAGGCGAAACATCGGCCGACCTGCCACGCGCACGAAGGCGCCCGCGGGGCGCCCACAGGGCGCCCATCAGCCGGGCACCAGGCGAAACCTCGGCCGGCCCCTCCGCTCCCCTCGCGTAGCCAAGGCAGGGACCCCATCAGTGCCAGCGCTTCCTGGGCCTGCTCGCGCTCGCCTGCCGAGGCGGCCGCGATCCACCGCGGGAGGGGCTCGGCGCGCAGGGCGGCGGCACGGCAGCGGCCAAGAGGCGGCGGCCTGTAGACGGGGACGTCGTGCAGCGCCTGGTACTCGGGGGGCGCGGCCTCGAAGCCGCAGACGGTGAGCAGGAACCTGGCTCCGGCAGCTGAACACCACGCGAAGGGGGGTGCTGCGAACAGGATGCGATCTTCTGCCCTCCTCCATCCTCCTCCTCCCTCACCCGTCTCCTCCTCCTCCTCCTCCTCCTCCTCCTCCTCCTCCTCCTCCTCCTCATCGGCAGGCTCTCGCACGAGGACGGCAGAAGGGCCAACCGATCGGTCGGCATCGGATCGGGAGAACAGACCTGCCCGGCGTGTGCGCCAGCTTGGGCCCCGTCGGCACGGAGCCGACATGCATCGAGGCGTGCTGGCCGCGCCAGGAGGCACGACGGCGCCACTGCGAACGTCGGGCGGCGCCGGATCGTGGGAAAGGCCGCGGCTGAAGGACGGAATCGTTGCATAAACACACAGTGAAGCCCTGAACCCCAAAACGTTTCCATCTCTTGGGAGGCGCTTGATCACTTCCGCTGCCCCGCCGAGCTTCCGCCGGCCTCCGACGGCGGAGGCGGCGTCGTTTCACTTCCGCCGACCTTCCCCCGCGGAAGAGATGACAACTCCTTGTATCCTCGCAGGCAAGGCCCTCTTTGGAACGCCCCACTCTTTGGAACGCCCCATATAAAAACTGTCGCGGGTTCGCGCGGGCTTCTGGGATCGGCGCTGGAACCCCCCTAGCGGCGCCTCTGGCGCCGCGCCCGGCGCGCTCCGCGCGCCAGCGAGGAGGGTCCACCGCCGACCCAAGAAAACCGCGCACCTCCGAAAAGTTGCGTTTGTACCGCTTTGTCTTCTCCGAGTGGTCGTCGACGTCGTCGGCGGTGATGGCGGTGAAGACGGCGACGTCGTTTGGGATATTTCCTCTGGCTAAACAATCGCGTTTCACTACTCGCACAAGTAACTACTCGCAGATGGCCTGGATCCGCCGCGGGGAATGTACGATCCATTGCGTCGGGGCAAACGTGTTTTTTGACGTTTGCGAGTGGACACTTTGCGAGTAGTGGAGCGCGGTCGGTGGATGGCGCTTCTTGAACTGATCTGCTGTTCCCAGGAGAGGGGGCATGTTACCCAGCCGGGCAGCGGCGGACGGACCATCCGCCGCAGCTGCGGCGGATGGACCCTGCTGGTATGCAGGCGGCGGATGGACCCTGCAGGGTAACGGTACAAAGGCAGCGGCATGCCATGCCACATATGCTGGGCCCTGCCCGTGCCTCGACGCGGCGCGCGGCAGCGAGCCGGATCCTGGCCGTGTCACGCTCGCCTGCGAGCGCGCAGCGCGGTGCCAGAGCGCCGGCAAGCACCGTGGATTCCCTGCAGGACCGCAGAGGGGGCTGCAAGGCCATCCCCGCGGGCGGTTCCCGGGCGTCGACTTTGTGGGGTGGGGTACGGGGTGGGCGTGGGGGACACATGCGACGCGTGCGTCATGCCCGGGCGCGGCAAGGACAACCACCCTGGCGGCCCTCGGAAAACTGGCCAGGAGGACTGCGCGTGGACCTCTCTCTCTCTCTCTCTCTCTCTCTCTCTCTCTCTCTCTCTCTCTCTCTCTCTCTCTCTCTCTCTCTCTCTCTCTCTCTCTCTCTCTCTCTCTCTCTATATATATATATACAAGACTGCATTGGCGCTGCGCGCCAAGCACCTTGGTCCTGTAGAGTTTCGCACGTTAGCGGAGTGCGCGCGTGCGTGCACGCGCGCGCACATGCGACGATGGAAGCAGACTGCATGTGTAATATAATTATACGTATGTATTGGTATGCACATGTATATGTAAATGGTATGTGTAACTATGTGTGCGCATACGCACGCGCATTTCAGGCGGTAGTGGCCTGACCAGCTGCTCCGGGCATCACACAACTCAAAGGTGCGAAGGTCTCAGGCAAAAGTGGCCAGACTACCATGGTCCTTGGAATTGAGCAAGCAGGCGGGATGCCAGATATGTGCATAGTTAAAGAAAGCGATAACGCCTTGTTGCCGTTTTCGTCGTTGTCGATCTGACAATGTCTTCCATTCCCTATCCTTTCCCTCCCTCATCCTTCATCATCCTTCATTTCCCGCTCCTTCGCCGCCAACCCGATTATGTAGCGTTTTGGGGCCTCTTGTGAATCTTCTTGGGGCCCTTTTGAATCCCTTCCCTGTTGGGGTTCTCCTGGGTCGTCTTGGAGCCCTTTTGGGCCGTCGTGGGGCGTCTTGGAAGCCTTTGGCCGTCGTGGGGCTCTCCTGGCGGCGTCTTGGGGCCCTCTTGGGTGCCTCTTTGGGCGCTCTTGGGGCTCTCTTGGGCCCGTCTTGGAGCCCTCTTGGGCTGTCTTGGGGCTCTCTTGGATCATTTTCGGGCTCTTTGGGGGGCCTCTTGGGCTATCATGGGGCGATCTTTGGAGCCTCTTGGACCGGTTCGGGCTGATGTTGGCCCGAAAAAGGGAGAGCCAGGAAAACCTCTGAACACCATACAAAAATTAATGACATTTCCCTCTTGGGTCCCTCTTGGGAAGCCTCTTGGAGGCCTCTTGGGGCGTCTCGGGGCCCCCTTGGACGGTCTTGGGCGGTCTTGGGGTTTTTTGGAGCGCTCTTGGGCTGTCTTGGAGCGCTCGTGGACCCCTCTTGGGAGTATCTCGGGGCGGCTGGGGCGCCGCTGGGACCGCCCGAAAATCTCGGGAAGCCCGAAACTCGCTTTGGGGGGGGGTTCCGTCCGGGGTCTGTCCGGGGTCCCGGGCCCTATAAATCTATATATATATATATATATATATATATATATATATATATATAATCGACCCCAATGCAAGCTTGGAGGAATAATGACCCCCCCGCCCCCCCATATCAATGTGGAACTCGGTATGGGTGGTGATTTGGGGGTTCCAACAGTTTTGCCCACTCAAACCCCCTTGCTTGCCACACCCTCAGTGTGAAGTTGGGCGTCTGGGGGGGCATCATGCGCAGCAAGGTTCGGATATTTTGTCCATGTGCGGGAGCTCTGGGAGGAGTCGGAGAACAGGTTCTGAGCGGATCTTGGCCCAGGGGGGGAGCGCGCGATCCCCAGTGGACGGCCTGAAGGATCACGACGAGCGCTGCTCACTGCTTTGGGCCTCTGGAAGCCATTTCATGGCCGGGGCCTCCAGAGAACGACCAGCGACGCAGAGCTGGTCTTGGGGATGGGGTCGTGGACGCCGAGTGCCACCCTGCTGCCTCGGCTTATGCCCATGCGCACTGCCTTGCGCGTCCCGTTTGCCACAAGAAGCGTTTGCGAGGAACTGGGCAGGACGAGATCAAAGAGCAATCTTCCGCTCCTCCTCATCCCCCTCCTTCTCAATGAGAGGAAGGGAGCTCTGGGAGGCCCGCGTCGTGAAGAAGCGGATCGACGACGAAGCAGAGAAGCGTGAGCCACGATCGGCGGCCGGCGGGAGGGGATCAGGCGTCAGGCGATGGATCGGATGCGTCCAACAGGGGGGTGCTGGCAAGTCATGGCCCGATGCATGTGCGCGGCCTGGGGGGGGGGGGGCAATGGACTTCTTGAGAGAAGAATAATGGGGCCACGAAATCCTGGGAGGTACCATGGCCCTGGTCGCGATATGCACCCCACCCCTAGTCATCTCTCCCCCCTTGGCCGCCCCCGAGTGAAGCGCGGCCTCCTTCAAATGTAAAGATCACCTTAGACGGGGTTGAGGACTTCTGAGAAGCCCTCCTGCCCGCTGAGAAGATCGCACCTCTTGTCCCAGCCACGGGCCCCAAAGACTTTTTTTTCGTCGCCACGGCCATGGGATCTCGACCCATCGCGGCCGCAGGGCGAGTCTGAAGGTCGCCAGGCAAGCCTGGACCGCTACGCGAGCCGACCTGCAGCAGGCAAGCTCATGCAGCGACCCGTGGCCCGAGTGGGCAAAACGGCTGTGCAGTAAACCCATGGAGGAGGAGGAGGAGGAGGAGGAGGAGGAGGAGGAGGAGGAGGAGGAGGAGGAAGAGGAGGAGGAGGACGAAAAGGCGGAGGCGAGGCGGCGGAGGAAGAGGAGGAGGATCTAGCATGTATACGGCACTACGACAGATTCAGGAGCCAGCTAACCAACTCGAGCGAGTATGCACTATACCGACCCCCAGGCCGTCCCTGGGCGATTCGTCAACACGACCGGAGCCGCTCGCCGGAGGAGCAGGAGGAGGGAGGAGGGAGGAGGGAGGAGGAGGGAGGAGGAGGAGGAGGAGGAGGAAGAGGAAAATGAGGAGGAGGAGGAGGACGAGGAGGAGGAGGAGGAGGGAGGAGGAGGAGGAGGAGGAGGAGGAGGAGGAGGAGGGAGGAGGAGGAGGAGGAGGAGGAGGGAGGAGGAGGAGGAGGAGGAGGGAGGAGGAGGAGGAGGGAGAGCCGCCGACCCCAAAGGCTGGCCCCGGGACTCCGCCGCAGAGATCCGCCCTGGCCAGCTCTCCGAGCTGCGCACCCAAAGCCGAGGGCACGGGGGCACCCACACGGGAGCCCCCTCGAAGAAGGGATCGGGACGCCCTCGTCTCGCGGCCCCCGCGCGCCGCCGACCACCTCGGCTCGGTGCCCGAGCCCGGGGGAGAAGCGAGAAAGGGCGGGCATTCCCAGAAGCCTCGGAAGTCCCCCGGCCTTCCGAGAAGTGCTCTAAGCCCTCCCCGGAGACGCAGAGAGCGTCGCAGAAGGCGCGAGGGCCTCCGAGAAGCCACGCCGCCCTCCGAGAGGGCCTTCTCCTTCTCGTTTCCCCCTCGCTCGCCGTCGATTGACCTAGTTACCAGTCGGTCGCCGAGGAAGAGGTCGAGGAGGTCCAGCAGGAGGAGGAGGAGGAGGAGGAGGAGGAGGAGGAGGACGACGACGAGGAGGAGGCCTCGCGGCTCAGGAGGCCCGTCCCGCGGCAGGATGACTTGCAGTCGCTCGGACGTCCTTTGCACCTGCATTTGTCGGCTTCGTGCGTGCTTTCTTGTTGTTCGATGGTCGAGGATGCTCCTTGATGGTCCTCGCCGAAAAAGCACACGTCCGAGCGAGGAGGTGGCAGGGGGACAGAGGAGGACGGAGGAGGAGAGAAGATGATGCTGATGATGCTGATGACGATGATGATGTTGATGCTGCTGCTGCTGATGATGATGATGATCATGATGATGGTGATGATGATGATGATCATGACCATGATGATGACGATGATGATGATGCTTACGATGATGCTGATGACGATGATGATGCTGCTGCGGATGATGATGATGATGATGATGATGATGATGATGATGATGATGATGATGATGGTGATGATGATGACGATGAAGATGCTGCTGATGATTATGACGGTGATGATACTGGTGATGATGATGCTGCTGATGCTGCTGATGATGATGGTGATGGTGATGTTGTTGATGAGGCTGCTGCTGCTGATGATTATGGTGATGATAGTGATGAAGCTGCTGATGCTGCTGCTGATGATGCTGGCGATTATCATGTTGTTGATGATGATGATGATGCTGAAGATGCTGATGCTGTTGCTTGTGATGATCATGATGACAATGACGATAATGGTAATGATGAGGATGACGATGACGATACTGATAATAAAACACATAATAATAACAATGTTAATAATAATAATAATAGTAATAGTAATAGTACTAATAATAATAGTTATAATCGTAATAATAGTAATAGTAATAATAATAATAATAACTAAATAATGATAATAATAATACGGCTAATAATAATAATAATTCTAATCATCATAATAATAATGATAAAAAATAATGATGATGATGATGATGATGATGATGATGATGATGTTGCTGCTGCTGATGATGATGATGATGATGATGATGATGATGATGAGGATGCGGATGATGATGAGGAGAGCAAGGAAAATAAGGATGAGGAGGAGAAGGAAAAGGAGGAGGGAGGAGGGGGGAGGAGGGAGGAGGAGGAGAATGAGGAGGAGGAGGAGAAGGAGGGATGATGCACGAGCCTCAGGCGGCGCGTGTGACCCGCCGCCCGCGCTCGCCGCGCGCCCCACGCGCGACGGGCTCGCGCTCTCAGCGAGCGCCCGCACGCCACGGCCCCTCGGGCTCGGCGTGCCGCCAGCGCGACGGCCTCACGGGCCACACAGGCCGTCGGCCCGCCGCGCCAGGAGGAGGGGAAGCTGGCCGTCACCCTTCACTCCTGAGCGGGTTGATGGCCACCGCGACCTTGCCCGAGATCGCTGGGGCGAGCCGCCTCTCCAGGCGCGCCACGGCCAGCAGCCCCTTGGCCGACGCGCGGCCGCACGGCGGCGCGAAGCTGGAGGCCCTGGCCGCCCCCAAGGCTCCGCAGGCGGCGCACGCGACCAGCGGCATGTCGCGGCGCAGCTCGACGTCACGCTCGGGCTCGATGCGCACGAGCACGTGCGTGCTGAGCCCCCTGGCGGCCAGCTCGGCGTTGTGCTGGAGCGCCGCTGGCACGATGGTGCCTGGGCACTCGCCTGAGCGCTCCACCCAGCGGCAGCGGCTGCACCACCGCTTGCCAGGCTCCCCGCGCCAGGCACAGGAGAGCCTGGCGGCCGGCTGCGCCAGCAGCGCCTTCGGCGCGGGGCGCTGCGGCTTCGCCACGCGGTGGGTGGTGTCCCTGCCGTCCAGCGCGCCGCCCACCGCCGAGACCCAGAGCGCGACGCCCTCGACCAGCTTGTCGGCCATGACGAGCCTCCTGCGATCCTGCTGGCGGATCCGTCCTGCCGCCGCCGCCGACTTGGCGGCCTTGTCCGCCATGCCGTTGCCCAGCCAGTCGCGGTACGAGATCTTCCCGTGGGCGACCATCTCCCTCTGCGTCTGGTGGGCGGGGACCTTCCTGACCTTCAGCCCGCCGTCGCCCAGGCCGCCGAAGTCCTCCAGCTTGGCCCAGACCTCCCTCCAGAGGTGGGCCCACGCCGCGCCGTGCGCGGTGGTGCGCCTCGGGCCCAGCTCCAGCAGGCCGCGGTGCACGAAGCCGCTGTCCACGACGACGGTGACGGGCGGCACCGCGAACCTGAGGACCATCAGGAGCGCCATGAGCTCACCGCCGTTGATGTCGACGTGGGGCTCGCACAGCATCCCCGACGCCCCGCACAGGAAGGCGTCGGCGTCGGCCTCGAGCGCGATGACGGCCCAGGCGACGCTCGCGTACTGCTCGAAGTCGCCCTCGTACTGCGAGCCGTCCAGGTAGAGCTCGCCAGAGGGGAAGAAGCCGTCGCTCTCGCCCAGCCAGCAGACGTGCGGCGACGGGGCTGGCTTGACGATGCCAGTCGGCGCCGCCCACAGCACGCGCTCCAGCAGGCAGCGCACTTCGGGCAAGTCCGACCTCGCCGCCAGCTCGCGCATCTTGTCGGGCAGCCTCAGCTCTGGCGGCCAACCCGCGCAGCTGCCACAGTGCCTGTGGAGCAGGGTGCCGACCTCGCCGCACAGCAAGCACGAGTCGTCCGAGGCCATGCCCTTCTCGTACTTGCGGCTCTGGCACCACTGGCCGTCGGTGACAACGGATGCTAGATACCCTCGCTCTTTCAGCGTGAGCTTGATGGATGACTGCTTGCCTTCCATGGGACTCGGTCCATGGTCCATCTGCACTGTTGCTCGTCCATGGCGTGGCGACGCTGGCCGCTGCCCAGCGGGTCCTGACCTCTCGAGCTCAGCAAAAACAGGCGACGTAGACCCCTGGCCAGCGGGTCCTGACCTTTCGAGCTCAGCATGTGGCGACGCGACCGCTGGCCAGGGGGTTCTGACCCCGAGCTCGGCAAAGCTTGGCAACGTCGACCGCTGGACAGCGGGTCCTGACGCCAACTCTGGGCAGACCTCCATCGCCAACGGAGGGACTGAGGCAGCGTCGGCGACACCAGCTGAGGCCACCGCGGCGCGCCTGGCAGGCGTCTCGTCGAACTGCTCCTCCGCGCTGATCATGGACTGCGCGTGCCGCGCCGCCTGCGCGTCCCACTCGTCAGGGTCCTGCACTGCCAGCCGCATCATGTTGGCGTGGTAGCGGGCTCCGATGCGCTTCCTGGCCGACCAAGCCGACTCGCAGAGGTCCTGGGCCATCTTCAGCCTGGCCACGCCGAGGTTGTCGATGTCGAGGGAGCGCGCCGTCTCGGTGACTAGCGGCAGCCACGTGCCGTGCGCGAGCAGGTCGGCCACGTAGGAGACGCAGAGCCTTAGCCAGTGGGCCTTGTTACCATCCTCGTCAAGCGTGGCGATGTCCTGGATCCAGAAGGTGGTGTAGGCCCTCAGCCGCTTCTCCAGCACCATGCGCGCGTGCACAGCCGCCCTCCTCACAGGATCTTGATCCTTGGCCTCCATGACCGCCAGCTGCCGACCGAAGACGCCCTTGCGGCTGACGGCACCCGAGGAGGTCATCGTGATCAAGGGCGCGATGACCCCCCCGCTCGCGAGGTGCTCCAGGCCAGGCCCTTTGCTAACCTCACGCCATTGCCACGCTTGAACTGCTCGCAGGAGAATGCGCTTGACCGACCACGGCCCCAGCTCGAAGACATGAATGTCGTAGCCCTCATGCGTGCGCCACAAAGTAGGGCTCAGCACCTGCCAGCCAACTCTCTCGAGCGTGAGCCTCACCGCGCTGAGGGGGCCCTTGACCTGGCTCCAGCTCGCCGCCTGGCAGCAAGTGAGGCCGTAGGCGATGATATGCTGCGGGATCCAGCACTCCCACGCCGCGCGCAGCATCATCAGCACTGGGAGCAGCGTGGCCCTGATCATCGGGTCCAGCATGGGCGTCAGCATAAGCGTCAGCGTGCGCGAGCGACCGTCAACGCTGGGGGCCACTGCCTTGAAGGTCGCCGTGCGCAGCGTGTCCAGCTCCATGGTGGCGCAGCCCGTGACCGCGACGCCGTAGGTCACGCTGGGCTCGATCCCAGCACGGGCCACCTTGCGCACGGCCTTCTTGCGCCCAGCCCCAGTCTTCAGGATGGCCACGCGGCGCTGGCGTAGCCCTGCTTGAACCAGCTTCTCCTGCCGCACCTTGCGCACGATGCGCCTGCCGCAGGCGAAGTCGATGCCCAGGTTGCGCTCGCCCTTGACGGAGAGCACGCCGAGGGGACGGCGTAGCCGAGCGGCCAGGGCGTGCCGGCCTGCTGGGAGGTTGGAGAGCGCCCTCGACTTCTTGACCGCCACGTTGAGGTCGACGTCCAGCAGCAGCATCTTGAGCTCGAACGCTGCTTCTGCCACCTCCTTCGTCACACGCACGAGCCCGCCAACTCGGTGCAGCATGAGGTCGTCCACGACGACGGCCAGAGAAACTGTCGGGTGATGTAGTACCAGGCGATCCAGCGGCCCGATCAGAATAAGCTTCAGCAGCGCCGTCGCGAAGCCATCACCTGGGAGGATCGACTGCCTGGCCTCGATCACGCTCGAGGCCGCGTTGCCCATGCAGAGGACCCGAGGCGCGCAGTAGAGCTCCAGCGTCAGCTTGAGCTGCCAGAGGGGAAACCCCGTGGCGACGGCGGCGTCCAGCAGCCAGTGGTGGCGCACCTGCTCGAACGCCTTGAGCAGGTCGAGCAGCACCGCCACGGCCACCCACGACTCGGCGCCCCCGCAGTCGGCACCGCGCTGCGTGGCCCACTCGCCGATCGCGGCCTGGTGCCACACCGCACGCTCGCAGCTGCGGCCAGCAGCTGCCCACCAGTAGGGGCGGTCGTTGTCTTGCTCCCACTTGCGCGCGACGCCTCGGCGCAGCCGCGCCTGCACCCTCGCCAGCACCATGATGACGGCGATGGGCCTGACGCCGCCGAGCCGCTTCTGGATGAAGCCGATCTTGGTTGTCATGAGCGGCCAGGCTGCTTCGCGCTCGACGGCCACAGGATGTCGATCAGCACCTCCAGCGCTTCGTCGCACAGCTCGTCTAGCTGCCGCGGCCGAACGGAGCAGAAGGACATGCCCGTGCTGCCCTTGAACGAGCGCAGCACCTTGCGGAGCTCGGGGACCGTGGGCCTGGGCGGCCTCTCGCCGAGGTCGGCTGGCCACTGCAGCCGCACTTGCTCACAGGTAGTCCTCCACCAGCGGCTCCACTCGACCTCCAGCGCCGTGACCTGCTGCCCCAGGTCCATGGGCTCGAACAGCTGCTGGTGGTCGTCGGCGTCCTGGCCGCCCACGGCGTCGCCGTACGGGCTGGAGTCGAACCCGACGGGCAGGCGGGACACCGCATGTAGACCACCTCCACCGCCTTCGGCCTGCTTCTCGACCCAGTGCTGGAACTGGACGGTGCGCTGGGCCATGTCCTTCTCAGCCATGTCGAGCGCCACCGCTTGCGCCCCAGCGTGCAGCTGCAGCAGCTCAGCGGGGGTCAGCGCCGCCAAGCGCAAGTTGCTAAGCAGCGACCACCATGCTACAGCTTGGGGCAACACCTGAGGGCAGGACAGAACCTCGCCAGCATCAGGTGCCGCCTTCACTGTGGCTGGGGCTCTGTCTAGCAGCCTACGCGCACCTCGAAGAGCGTCGAGACGCGCGTTGGGCTGCTCCACGTCGGCGATGTCCCGCAGCAGGCTGGCAGCACGGTGCATCCATGTCGCCTCAGCCGAGACCCGCGGCCAGCGCGCGCCACTCACGGGCAGCCGCCGAAGCCAACGTGGCTCCACGGGGCGAGCTCGCCCCTTGTGCTTGAACCTGTCCTCCTCGACCTGGTAGATGTCGATCCACTCGTCCTCGGCTGCGTCGAGGAACCTCTGCCATGCGGCGGTGAGGTTACCCTTGACGTCGGTGCTACCCTTGACCTGATCCCGCACACACTCCTCCAAGTGGCACGATCTTCCCTCACTCAAGGGCCCCGCAACGGGCGGCGGTGAGGTCCCACGGGAAATGTCCAGGCACTCCGACTCCTGCGCGCCTGCCAGCACGCTCTGCAGCTCGTGGCCGATCTCGGCCCAGCGGTCGCCGTGTGCGACGCGAGCACATCCAGCAGGCCGCTGGACAGGGAAGGGCTTGGGCACTGGCACGACCCGAACCCACGGCCGTTGGCGACACGCCTCCAGCTCCAGGATGACTGGCTTGTGCGGGTAGACGGGCGACCCGCTGACCACGCTGATGCTGGTAACCTTGAGCCCACGCGAGACGATGAACATGTCGATCGTCCGCTTCGACTGCGCGCAGGTGGGCTCCAGCGTGTCGACGACGACCGCGTCGAAGAGCCGCAGCACGCCTGACTTGGCCAGCTCCTGCTTGGTACAATTGAAGTCGCCCCCGACCACGTATGGGCGACCGTACTCGCGCAGCCTGCAGGCCAGGTCGCGCAGCATCTGGGCGTTGAACGCGTTGACGCCGACGCCTGACTGCAGGTAGATGTTGGCCATCACAATGCCGCCTCGCAGCAGCCCCGAGTGATGGAGTACTTGCACGCGCCCTTCTTGAAGGAGGAGAAGGAGGGAGGAGGAGGAGGAGGAGGAGGAGGAGGAGGAGGAGGGACGAGCGAGAAGGAGGAGGGAGGAGGGAGGAGGAAGGAGGAGGAGGGAGGAGGGAGGAGGGAGGAGGAAGGAGGGAGAAGAGGGAGGAGTAGGCGGAGGGGAAGGAGGAGGAGGAGGAGGAAGAGGAGGGATCACTGACCAAGCTGCTAGGTCTGCAGGCGGGCCAGCATTGAGCAGTCCCTCGGGGGCGCTTGCCGCAAGGAAGCATTGCCAATGGGGGACACCCGTTGCTTGGGGAAACCCCACCTCACAGCCTGAGGGAGGAGGAAGGAGGGACGAGGGAAAGGAAGGAGGGAGGAGGGAGGAGGGAGGAGGGAGGAGGAGGAGGGAGGAGGAGAGGAGAGGAGGAGGAGGAGGAGGGGAGGAGGAAGAGGAAAAGGAGGAGAAGGGAAAGGAGGATGAGAAGAGAGGAGGAGGAGGAGGAGGAGGAGAGAGGAGGAGGGGGGAGGGAGGAGGAGAAGGCGAGGAGGAGGAGGAGGAGGAGGGAGGTGGAGGGAGGAGGAGCGGAGGAGGAGGAGGAGGAGGAGGGGAGGAGGAGGAAGGAGGAGGAGGAGGAGGAGGAGGAGGGAGGAGGAGGAGGAGGAAGGAGGAGGAGGAGGAGGAGCAGGAGGAGGGAGGAGGAGGCGGGCCTTCTTTTGGGGGCGGGCGGGGCGGGCGGGGCCCGCCGCCGCGCCGGCCAGGAGGACGCCACGGGAGCGCCAAGCCCCGCCGCCGACCACCGGGCGCCTGCAGCTCTCGACACAGGGCAGTCTCAGCAGTGGCTGACGCCCCCCTCCCCTTCAGTGTCGCCCCCTTTCGCAAGGCGAAGCTAAGACGAGGATAGCGTCGAGCACGGATAAAACGAGAATCTCTGAGATCCAGCGGCTCTGGAGAATGTCTCGGGCGCCGCGGATTTCTCAGAACGTTCCGGGACGCTCCGAGAGCGTTCTGGAACGCTCTGGAACGGAATTATCCTCGTCCCAGCCCCGTCCGATTCGCCCTTTCGAATGCCGTTCCCCCTCATTGTCGAAGGAGGGTGACACGCAGTCTGAAGCAGTGCGGCTCGCAAGCTTCTCCCGATTCGCGACATTGGAGAGGGGGCGCCAGCAAATACTTCGCAAGCAATACGTCGTCGCCATCAGCGTCGTCTCCGCCGCCGACGTCGCCCTCGGCATCGTCGCCGCCGAGTCGTCTCCTCGGGCCTCGCCGACGTCGTCGACGTCGTCGGCGTCGCCGATTTCGACTCGACGTCGTCGTCGACGTCGCTGTCGACGTCATTGGCGTCGTAACCCCCGACCCGAGCGCGGGCCTCCCGGTCTCGGTGGCCAGCGAGGGGTGCAGGTCCTCCCTCACCAGCGCCTGGTGGAGCGGGGCACTCCTCCTGTGCAGTCCTGGTCCTCCTTCCCCCCTCCCCCTCCCACTCCCCCCCCTCCCCCCCCTCCTCCTCCTCCTCCCCCTCCTCTCCTCCTCCTCCTCCTCCCCCGCCTCCTCCTCCACCCGCCCGCCTCGCCTCCGCCTTTCGTCCTTCCTCCTCCTCTTCCTCATCCTCTCCTCCCTCCTCGCCTTCTTTTCCTGTTCCTCTTGTCCTCCTTCCTCCTCCTCCTCCTCCTCCTTCTCCTCTTCATTCCTCCTTTCTCCTCCTCTCTCCTTCCTCTTCCTTTTCCTTCTCCTTCCTCCTTCCTCCTTCCTCCTCCTCCTTCCTCCTTCCTCCTCCTCCTCTTCCTCCTCCTCCTCCTCCTCTTGCTCCTCTTCCTCCTCTTCCTCCTGCTCCTCCTCCTTCTCCTCCTCCTCCTCCTCCTCCTCCTCCTCTTCTCCTCGTCGTAGAAACATCACGACGGGAGGTTTTTGGCTGTTTCCGACCTCCCCTCAGTGGGCCCTGGCTCCGGATCCGCCGTATTTGGGCTGACATTTCGACTTTGAATCGTGTCGGAATGCACCCCGATCAATGCGAGAAAATACGCCGGAAATTACCGGAAATGGGGCGGGCATCTTTGCAAGCATGTGGCGGAAACAACGATGGCAAAGCAGGCCAGAAATTCGCATCAGAGGAGCTTGAAAAGTGAGGCGGTCATTTTTGCCCTACATAGGACATCGCCCCAAATACGGCGGATCCTAAATCAAGGACCTCCCCTCGCAGTGACAAATATCGACGGGAGGTCTTTGGCCAAGCCTCAAGCAAACTACACGGTGTCGCAGGGCTGAGGAGAGAGAGGGAGACGGCTGAACCTTGACGGCCGAACGTTTTTATTTCCCCTCGAACAGTGCAGCATAGCACGACGGCGGTCGAAGCGCCGAAAGCATGAGCACGAATGCAAAATATTCGCCGTCAAGCCGCGAAACGAGGAGACAGGAGAGAGCAAAAAACGAGACGAGCTCCGCGCGGACAGCCCCGAGGCCCAAACAGTACGCGACAGCCTCGAGGGGTGAAAGTCTGGCTGCGGCGGGCGCGAGACGTGACGACCCAGGCGCTGGTTTCCAACGCCGAGTAGACCGCTCAACCTGGAACGATCGCGGCGTTCTGAGAACGCGCACCGCTCTATGGCATCGGCCACTTCGGGGCTTCGCCGTTCAACCTCGAACAGACGGACCTGATACGAAAAAACCTCCCGCGAGAATATGGGACCCTCCGCCGGCCCAAAGTGAAGAGCATTCGAGGGTACCCTCCCCCAGGATGCACAGGAACATCCAACTCGGGAGCGGCCAAGAGGGGGGTGTCCAAGAGGGGGGGGTGCAAATCATGACCGGCGGCATGTGCGCGGCCCAGCGGGGGGGCCAGGGACGTAATGAAATAAGAAGAGGCGCCATGAAATCTGGGGAAATATCATGGCCCCCGCCATGATATCCACCCCCCCTAGTCATCACCCCCCTCTTTTCCGCCCCCGACCAACAGACACGAAGAACACGAGGGCACCCTCTCCGAAACGACCTCGATCCTGCACCCCGGTCCGACCTGCTCTCCCGCGGGAAGCCGCAGGCGCGTCCGGCACTGCGCGGACCTGCCGCGCGAACTCGAAACCTGGAGTGCTTCCCAAAAAAAGGGCGCTGCGTCGGAAGCTCTCTTCTGGGGAGGGCCCCGCCGCAGAAGCGCGCGCCGGGCTGGGAATCCCGCGGCTCCGCAAAATCCCAGAAAGACGCCGAGGGAAAGCCTTTCGCTCTCGGCCCTTCCCCGCCGGAGGGGGGGGGGGGTCCCGGGGAAGTCCCGGAGATGTCCCAGGGCAGTCCCGGGTCAGATGCGACGCCTCTCCCGGGAATCCCGCGGCTCCACAGAATTCCAGAAAGACGTCGAGGGGAGCCCCTTCCCTTTCATCCCTTCCCAGCCGAAGAGGGGGGGGGAAGTCCCGGGGAATTCCCGGGTCAGATATGCGACGCCTCTCCCGGGAACCCCGCGGTTCCACAAAATTCCAGAAATACGTCGAGGGGAGCCCCTTCCCTTTCATCCCTTCCCCGCCGGAAGGGGGGGGGGGGCCCTGGATGTCCCGGGGAAGTCCCGGAAATGTCCCGCTGTACCGGGTCAGATGCGACGCCTCTCCCGGGAACCACGCGGCTCCACAAAATTCTAGAAAGACGTCGATGCACCCCCGTCGAGCCTCCAAATCTACACTCCGTGGCCTCCCAGATGCCCAAGATGCCGAAGATAGCTGCAAAACAGCGGACGAAGCCTGAAAGACGCCCCAGGAGGGCTCCAAGATGACCCCGAAGGGTCCTTATAGGCAATCAGCGTCGTCGTCAACATCGTCAACATCGTCGCCATTGTTTTCCTCCCCTTCCTCATGATCGCCACGCTTTACTCGCCCCTGCCTTCCTTCGTGTCCCCCCCTCCTCCTGTACATGCGACCCTGCTCGCCTCACTCTCCTCCTACTATGAATTCCCCCCTGTGCTCCTACTCCTCCTCATCCTCCTCTTCCTCCTGTCCCCCTCCTCATCTTCCCCCCCCCCCATGTTCCGCGCCCTCCTCCCCCACCTCGGGGTCGGCGGCACCGACCGTGAGGCTTTCGTAATATGTAATATAGATACAGCAAAAAACGGCGCCGTCGCTTCTTCTTCTTTTTTTCCTTGGTTACTGCCCCTGGCCTTTTGCGCGCTGCGGCGCGCGCCTGGCAATGGCACTTCGGCGGCTCGAGTGAATGGAATTTCAACGTTGCATCCCCTGGCTCCTGATCCGCCGTACTTTGGATGATTTTCCGACCTAAAATTGTGTCGGAAATCGACGCCAAAGGAGCCTCAAGGGCGGAAATCGACGCTCAAAGGGGCCTTAAACGTAGGGCGGAAATTTCCGCCCTACTTTCGAAATCGCCCAAAGTAGGGCGGATCAGGAGTCAGGGTCACCTGTTGCATTTCAGGGGCGCCCTGTTCGCGTTGCGTGGGGGTCGCGTCGACGGCCCGCCTGGGGCGCGCGCTCGCGCGTCTGCAGCGCGATCCCGCGCCACCCCGCGCGGTGGCAGCACGATGCTCTCCAGATCCTGCTTCCAGCTGCCAAAGGATCCCCTCCTCCGTTGCCGCGCTGCTTCTGCCGGGGACGAGTCGGGCGGGCCAGAATCGGTTCCAGGAAACGGCGGGTCCTGCGAGCAGGCCTTGGAATGCAATTTCGGACATGCAGCAAGCAGGCCCGCTGATAGCGCCAGCGGGGGAGGAGGAGGAGGAGGAGGAGGAGGAGGAGGAGGAGGAGGAGGAGGAGGAGGAGGAGGAGGAGGAGGAGGAGGAGGAGGAGGAGGAGGAGGAGTGCCTGCGTTCCGCTCTGATGAATTACGGGGGGCCTCTGCGGCGCGCGCGCGCGGTGGCGGGGCCGCGCGCGCCAGGCCAAGGGCGACCTGCCCACGCGACGCCCGCGATTCCAGCGTGTCTTCGTGTGCCCGCGCGGCACCAGCGCGGGGCAACTTCTCGCTGACGTGCGCCGCCCTGATTTCCCGCGGCCAGGTCTAGCGTCTAGCGAGACAGCACTTTGAACCGTGGGGTGCTCGACAAAGCGACAAAGATAGCAGGGACGCCCCCCAGGGAAGCTCCCCGGAAATGGAGGGCGGGAGCGCGCCAGCATCGCACGTCGCACCCACCTCTTGGGCCTTCGACACGCTGCGCTGCAAAGAGCGGACCTCGCCCACCCTGGCTCGCCCAGTGGAGGGGACTGGGGCGGCCTTGCTCGAAAGTGCGAAGCTACACTTTGAGGACGTCATCTCGCAAGTATGAACCGCGGATGTCTCAAGCGAAACCGACCTTCGAATGCACTTCTCATCATTAAGTACGGAGGGCTCGCCCACAAGTACGAAGGCGCTCGCTCAAAGATGCAAATCGCCGATGTATCAGGCGAGTAGAGCTTTTTCAATGCACTTTTCAACAATGCGGAGGGGGTCGCTCAAAAGCACGGCAGGGTTGCGCCGACCTTGGACCTCCAAACAGCAAGCGAGACCCTGGGAAGATGCCCACAAGGACACCCAATGGTTCTGTTGCTCCCATCGTACTTGAGGACCACATTCCAACAATAATTTCGAGCACCCGGGAAAGTGTCGAAAGAGTGACGAAAGAGTGTCGACAGAGCGTCGAAACAGTGTCTCCCGGGGCCCGACGCGTGAACACCCTCTCGAGCTTCGGTACTTTTTGGGGTGCTCGAAATGCCTTCAGGCGATCGAAGCTAAAGCAGGTTGGAACGTCCTAACTCTGCGCCAGGGTTCGGGCGCCCATGGATCCCCGAGGGTCCCTGGCTCGAACGCTCTCTGGGGCAGCCTCCGCGGAGGGGCCAGCGAGCGCCCGGCCGCCAGGCCCAGGCCCCGAGCGCGGGAACGTCGCGCCCCGCGGCCAAGGGGGGGTCTCCGCTCGCACCCGCAGAAGAGCGCGGTCCTGCGCGCGCGCGCCCTCCGTCGTCGCGCGGTGCCGACACCGCGCGCGTCGCGCGAGAGGCGGAGCATCGCCGACTCTTCGAGCGGGCGCGTCCTCGCGCGCGCACCACGAGTTGCCCGCTCTGTCGGAGCTGCGATGGGAGGTGGCGGCGGCGGTGTATTTCACGAGCATGGGCAAGGCGCGCAAGAACGGATGTTTTGCCGTCGTCGTCGTCGTGGCTGGCGCCGCGAGCTTCGCATCCACCCTGGGCCTCCTCGAACCGCATTCGGCTCGCAAGCGGAATCATGACCACGAGGTCAAGCTGAGCGAATCAGCGGCACTCCGAAGCAAGCCAAACCTGCATTGAAACAACTGCAATGCTAAAACAACTTGGTTGGAGCTGCGCGCTTCGCAACTCCATATACCTCCTCAGACCGCATTTGGCTCGCACGCGGAATCAGAAGCTCAAGCTGCAGCAGCGAAACAGCAATGACCCGAAGCATGTCGAATTTGCACTGCAACAACGACTGCACAACGAGAAGCTGCAATGCATGTAGCACTACAATGCAACAGCAATTTTGCACTCGTGGTGGTTGGCGCTGCGCGCTTCGCACTTCCCTGGACCTCCTCAAATCACATGCGGCTCTTACGCGGAATCGTAATCATCAGCTCAAACTCAAGCTCTAGCAAAAAAACAGCGGCACTCCAGAGCAGACCAACACTGCAATGCAGAACAGACTATTTTGCTGTGGTCGTCGTGGTTGGCGCTGCGCGACTCGAACTTCCCTGGACCTCCTCAAACCGCATTCGGCCCGCACGCGGAGTCGCAATCAGAAATTCAAGCCCTGGCAGCAAAACAGCGGCACTCCAAAGCAGACCAAAACTGCATGGAAACGTCCGGCGTGCACGCATGAGCACAAACAGAAGCTCACACTCTGGCAGCGAAACAGGGGCACTTGGAAACACAAGCTCAAGTCTGAAGCTTCAAGCTTGCTCTTTTGCAGCTTGGCGTCCCGCCGCGCGCCACACGGCCAACAAGGTGCTACTGCCCTCTCCTCCTCCTCCCCTGTTGCTACCCTGTCCTCCTCCTCCTCCTCCTCCTCCTCCTCCTCCTCCTCCTCCTCCTCCTCCCCTCCGATCCGACGACGACATCGGCTTCGGCGACCACCCGAGGGCGCCCCGGTGGTGCTGCTCAGCGCCGACGCGACGCCTGGCGCCGCCCAACAAAGAGTTGGGAGAGCAAATGAGGAAGAGGAGGAGGAGAACGAGGAGGAGGAGGAAGAGGAGGAGAGAGGGAGGAGGAGATCGGGAGGAGGCAGGGGTGAGTGAGGAGGATGAGGAGTTTGAAGACGAGGAGGATGAGGAGGGAGGGGAGGAAGAGGGAAGGAGGCGAGGAGACAGGGGGAGGTGCGAGCGGCCTCGGGCGCAGCTGGGCTCGCGACGGGAGCGCAGAGGCAAGAGGGGACGACGCTTCCGCCCCAGTCTCAAGCCGAGAGCGTCAGGCCAGATGCCGACTGGTCAAATGAGGTAGCTCCGTCGCTGGGAAAGACTCTGGAGTTGAGTGACAGCGACGACGCCCCCGAGCAGGCACAGGATGGCCCGAGGCACGGACGCGTGACGGGCTCCCCCGGGCAACGTCTGCACACCGTCCTCCGGTGCGCTGCCCTGACAGCCCGCTGCCGAGCGTCGGCTGCACAACAGGCACGACTGCGAGACTTACGTTGAGAAATCCGACAGCACCTACGAACATTCCGACTGATAGTGAATATTTTTTGACCTCTGAATGCGACAGACAAACGCGTCTGATGTCTGCGAATCGACTCCTGGCATTACCAGCCCTGCAGCCCCCTACAGCCCGAGTTAAGAACAGAAAACCGACAGCAGCTCTCAGCGTCGTCAAACTCAGGCGTGCGAGCTCCAACACAAGGTGTTTTTGGTCTGCAGGGCGAGGGCGAGCCTCCTCCGCTATAAAAGCTGGGCGGGCTACGCACAGCTTTCATTAGGGAGACAGGGCACAGGAAGGCGGGGCCTCAGGCGGCCAGAGTGGGCGAAGCCCGGGCAAGCTCCAAGACAAGGGACTGGCTCCTGCAAGCGCGACTGTCACCGAGGGACCCGCAGAGCTCGACGATCCAGGCACCGTGGTGGAGCACGGCGGGAAAAAAACCCGCGGCCGGGACGCCTTCGCACAGCAGGTTACTACCCCTGTCCCAGCTCCTGTGGGACCCCGCCGTTTCCAAGGCCCACGAGGGTCCAGAGTCCCGGGGCGCGCGGACTGGGAGGACCACGACGTCGGAGGCCTGGGCCTACAGGGCAGTTTTTCATACATAGGATGTTTGAACATATAGGATTATTAATTCATGATTAATGTATGAATAAATTTATGCATGAACCCATCGTTGCTTTTAATGCTAATTCCCTTTATTCTTAATACATGCTCCGCATGCGAAGCATGTATCAAAACCGGCGCTGTACGACGCCTCTCCTGACCCTGCGCCAGGCTGCCTGGCGCCACGCCGGGCCGCACGCCGCTCCCAGCTCCAGGGAGCGCCCCGCCGCACCGCCCCCCCCCCCCCCCCCCCCCCGGCGCCCCCGGCGAGCTCCTGTGGGCCCCACACGGAGAGGCTCAGACTTCCGACGTCGTGCTGTCCCCAAACTGTGGAGAGGGTCGAGGAGGAGGAGGAGGAGGAGGAGGAGGAGGAGGAGGGAGGAGGAGGAGGAGGAGGAGGAGAGTATCGAGGAGGAGGAGGAGGAGGAGGAGGAGGAGGAGGAGGAGGAGGACGTGGATCCCTGGAGCTTCCGACGCCTCCCTGGGCGCCGACTGTTCCTCCCGCGATCGTCTTCTGACGGCCTCGGTGGCCAGCTGAGGGCCCCCTTCATGGAGGCCAGGGAACCAGCCTGGCAACCCTCCGTCGTGTTCTTTTTGGTTTGTACACTGCACGAGGAGGCCTGGGTTAGCGGAGACGACGCCAACGCCGACGCCGACGCCGCCGCCGCCGCCGCCGACGACGACGACGACGACCCTTGACATCCGCCGATCTGATGTTTCCATCCGCGGGCGCCTGAACTCCCGATCGTTTCCCCAGAGCTGTCTTGTTCGTCCCATATCCGTTTTTCCTGGCGGCCAGCCACAAGGCCCGACGATGCTTCCCCGGGGCCCTGACTCTGGCTCCGCCGTGCCTTGGACGATTGTGCGAGCAGTGCAAGCATGACCGCCCCAGTTGTCAAGCTCCTGTGAGGTCGATGTCCGCCTCATGCTTCGTCGTCGCCGTTTCCGCCATGCCTCTGCGGAACTGGCCACCCTGCGATGCTGAGGCGGCGGTGTCCGCCCCACTCTTCTTCGCACCGCTCGGGGCGCACCGCCTGCAGTCGGGGCCCCGGGGGCCGAGATGGAGGCGACCCCCGCAGGTTGAAAAGATCGCATCGCTGGAGATCTGGGACGACCCCCGCGCCCCTTGCCTAAGGGCGTGACGACTTTTCGCCATTCGACCTGTGGGGATCCTGCCAGATAAACCAAGGTGGGTGCCGAGAAATCGAGGCACATCGGCGTGCAGCATGGCAAAGCAAGGTCAACCTAGAGATGAGGTAGAGGGAAACAATTTGAGGACGCTCTCCCTCTCCCCCAAACTCAAAGTTGACACGCGCGCGGGAGACTGCGGTCGAAGTGCAGCTCACCAGACCCACCGCCAGCTTTGAACATCTGGGGGAGGGAGAGGCGTTGACCGAGGAACGTGGCATGAGTGCTCGCTACTTTTCTTCCGAGGCCTGTGTCCATGGAACTTTGGAGCACATCCTCTGGCGGTGCGCACAAGGGAGTGGAGGGAGGGGAAGGGCTTCTTAGAAGAAGGCTGCTTCTTAGAAGGCGCAGGCCTTACATCTATAGCGAAGGCCCGCGCCTTCTCAGGAGCAGGGGTGCTTCTGAGAAGCCCTCCCCCCCCCCCGCCCCCTTTGCCGCGCGTGGCTGAGCCCTGGCGGACCCAGCGCGAGTCGCAGGACGGCAGAAGTCGCCGAGCCCCCGGCGGCCCCTCCTCGCACTTGGGCCGCGTGCAGCTCGGCGGCCGCCCGGCCCCGCGCGAGGGCGTCGTCGCCCAGGCTCTGCAGGGCGCCTGCGGCCACGCGCGAGCGCCGCGGCCGCGCGCCCGCTCGGGCGCCCCGCACGCGCCCCGGCGCGCGCGGCTCCGGGGCATCGAGGCATCGATCGGCGGCGAGCCCCGGCGCCGTGTCGTCCTCGTCGTCCTCGTCGTCGTCGTCGCCGCCGTCGCCGTCGTCGCCGCCGTCGCCATCGCTGTCGTCGGCTTCGGCGTCGTCGGCGTGGCCGTCACTGTCGTCTGCGTCGCCGCCATCGTCGGCATCGTCGTCGTGTCGCCGGCGAGCCCAGGGGGGAAGCGACAGGGGGCAAGCCTTCTCAGACGGCGGCGGGGCTTCTCAGGAGCCCTCGGGCCTTCCGAGCCTTCTGACAAGGCCCGCCCCCTTTCACTTCCCACCTGGGCTCGCCGGAAGATCGAGGTTTGGCGGGGCGGAAGGCTCGGATTTTCGGTTCGCGTTCCCTCTCTTGGGCCCCTTTTGGGGCCGTCTTGGGGCCCTCTTGGGCCGTCTTGGGCGCCACTTGCGCCGTCTTGGGGTGCTCTTGGAGTGTCTCCAGGCGTTGCTGTCTGGTCGTTGCGGAGGGCTCTCCGAACGCAGGGGAGCTCGCCCCCCGCCTCCTCGAGGCGTGGCAAAAAAGCCACGGCGGGAGGCCGTTTCCCGGCCCCCGGGGCCGCTCGAAGACGACGCGGACCGAAGAACTGGCCCCAGGGAAGGAGTCCAGATTTAGGTAGGGCGTGTCCTCCTAAAGGCGGGTTCTGGAAGCAAAACAAGAAAGTAGCCCAATAGAAGCAAACACAATCAAAGAGCACGACACATCGTCACAGACTAACTTTGCGCACTGGTATTGAACACTTCCCTGTAGAGGGACATGCCAATCATAAGTTCAAATGTCCAGGGGCCCACGCCGTGGAACAAAAGCACCACGTCTGAAGCCTAGCTGCCGCCCCTGCACGGTTTCCCGCGGGGCCGCAGGCGACCGGAGGAGGAGGAGGAGGAGGAGGAGGAGGAGGAGGAGGAGGAGGAGGAGGAGGAGGAGGAGGAGGAGGAGGAGGAGGAGGAGGAGAAGATGATGGAGCTGCGGGGTGGAGGAGGACAGACGGAGGCAAGAGAAGGATGGAGGAAGAGGAGGAGGAGGAGGAGGAGGA
>CAUYUJ010020115.1:711574-763242 GCA_963575745.1 Prorocentrum cordatum | reverse complement strand
CTCCTCCTCCTCCTCCTCCTCCTCCTCCTCCTCCTCTTCCTCCCTGAACGCGGTCTCTATATATGGACCAGGCTCGGACAGTGTGGCAGGGGTGGCACTTTCTCGACACCAGAGGGGGTGCGCAGGGGGTGGTCTTTGAGCGCGGTCTCTACACGGTCCAGGCTCGAAAAGTGTGGCAAGCGTGGCACTTTCTCGACACCATCGAGGGTGCGCAGGGGGGGGTCTCTCACCGCGGCCGCTACGCGCGAAGGTCGTCCAGGCACAGCAGGCGTGGCATTTCCTCGACACCTTAGGGGGTGCGCAGGGGACGGTCTCTCATCGCGGCCGCTATGCGCGACGGTTGTCCAGGCAAAGCAGGCGTGGCACTTCCTCGACACCGTGGGGGGTGCGCAGGGGGTGGTCTCTGACCGCGGCCGCTACGCACGCTGGTCGCGCAGGGCATAGCAGGCGGGGCACTTTCTCGACACCATAGAGGGTGCGCAGACGGGTGGTCTCCGAGTGCGGCCGCTATGCACGCCCGTCGTGCAGAGCAAAGCAGGCGTGGCACTTTTTCGACACCAGAGAGGGTGCGCAGGGGGTGGCCTCTGAGCGCGGCCGCTATACACGCTGGTGGCGCAGGGCATAGCATGCGTGGCACTTGTTCGACACCATCGAGGGTGCGCAGGGGGTGGTCTTTGAGCGCGGCCCCTAAGCGTGCCAGGGTCTGAAGACGTGGCAGGCGTGGCACTTTCTCGACGCCTGAGTGGGGTGCGCAGGGGGTGGTCTCTTACCATGGATGCGACGAAACCAAGCGGGATAGGAAATGTTATCCTAACGGACCCAAGTGCAGGAGGGAAACGGCCTTTATGCGTGCCAGGGTCGGAGAGCGCGGCAGGCGGTGCAGGTTCTCGACACCAGAGAGGATGTGCAGGGGGTGGTCTTTCAGCGCGGCCTCTATGCGTGCCAGGGTCGGAGGGCGTGGCAGGCGTTGTACTTTCTCGACACCACAGGGTGCGCGGGGGGGGGCCTCTCACCGCGGCCTCTATGCGTGCCATGGTCGGAGGGCGTGGCAGACGTGGTACTTTCTCGACACCGGAGAGGGTGCGCAGGGGGCGGTCTCTCAGCCCGGCTTCTATGCGTGCCAGGGTCGGAGAGCGTGGCAGGCTTGGCACTGTCTCAACACAAACAGGGGTGCGCAGGGGGTGGTCTTTCAGCACAGCCTCTATGCGTGCCAGGGTCGGAGGGCGTGGCAGGCATGGCCCATTCTCGAAACCAGAGGGGGGGTGCAGGGGGTGGAATCCCAGAGCGGCCCCATATGCGTGCCAGGCGTGGCACTTTCTCGACACAAGAGGGGGTGCGCACGGGGTGGCCTCTCAGCGCGGCCTCTATGCGTGGCAGGGGTCGGACAGCGTGGCAGGCGGGGCAGTTTCTCGACACCAGAAGGGGTGCGCACAGGGTGGTTTCACAGCGCGGCCTCTATGCGTGCCAGGATCTAAGAGCGTGGCAGGCGTGGCACGTTCTCGACACCAGAGAGGGTGCGCAGGGGGTGGCCTCTGAGCGCGGCCCCTGTGCGTGCCAGGGTCGGAGAGCGTGGCAGGCGTGGCACGTTCTCGACACCATAAGCGTGCGCAAGGGGGTGGTCTCTCACCGCGGCCCCAATGCGTGCCAGGGCCGAAGAGCCCGGCAGGCGTGGCACGTTCTCCAAACCAAAGGGGGTGCGCAGGGGGTGGTTTCTCACCGTGGCCCAAGTGTGCCAGGGTATGAAGGCGCGGAAGGCATGGCACTTTCTCGACACCTGAATGGGGTGCGCAGGGCACCACAGGGGGTGGCGTGGCGCTTTGTGGACACCACAAAAGATGCACACGGGGTGGTCCATCACCGCGGCGTGCGCCGTCCGCCTGCCCACCGCGTTGAGACTCGTGCGCCGTCCGCCTGCCTACCTACAGCCCCACTTTCTCCTCTGGTCGCCATGGCTCAGGCTGTTGTTCGCACGGCGCGTCAATCTCCCAAGGCTTGACCAGCGCCACATCGGCGAAGCAACGGCCACCAGCATCACTCTCGCAAGTCTTACGTCAGTTACCATCACGCAAGACATGTTAAAAGTATATGGGGTTCCTCGGTAGCGCAATCATAATGTAGTTCCCCACATGTTTCGTGGGTTATGGTTTCGTCCCACCCGCGTCGCGCCCGCGTCTCATCCCACACACCTCCCTCTTCCCCTCCTCCTCTTCCTTTCATCTCCCTAGCCTCGCCCGGGCGCAATGGTCCCTCACCGCGGTCTCTTTCCGTCCCAGGGTCGCGGCGCGTGACAGGCGTGGCACTTTCTCCACACCGGAGGGGGTGCGCACGGGGTGGTCCCTCACCGCGGGTTTCTATCCGCCCCAGGGCGTGGCAGGCGTGGCACTTTCTCCACACCGGAGGGGGTGCGCACGGGGTGGTCCCTCACCGCGGTCTCTATCCGTCCCGGGCGTGGCAGGCGTGGCACTTTCTCCACACCAGGGGGGGGTGCGCAGGGGGTGGTTCCTCACCGCGGTCCCTATCCGTCCCAGGGTCGCGGGGCGTGGCAAGCGTGGCACCTTCTCGACAACAGAGGGGGTGCAAGGGGGGGATCCTTCACCGCGGTCTCTATCCGTCACAGGGTCGCGGGGCGTGGCAGGCGTGGCCCTTTCTCTACACCAGAGGGGGTGCGAGGGGCGTGGTCCCTCACCGCGGTCCCTATCCGTCCCAGGGTCGCGGGGCGCGGCATGCCTGGCACTTTCTCCACACCAGAGGGGGTGCGCAGGGGGTGGTCCCTCACCGCGGTCTTCTATCCGCCCCAAGTCAAAGACGCGAAGCAGGCGTGGCACTTCCTCCACACCGGAGGGGGTGCGCAGGGGGTGGTCTCTGACCGCGGTCTCTATCCGTCCCAGGGTCGCCGGGCGTGGCAGGCGTGGCACTTTCTCCACACCAGGAGGGGGTGCGCAGGGGGTGGTCCCTCACCACGCCCCTATACGGCCCAGGGACCCGGGGCGTGGCATGCGTGGCACTTTCTCCACACCAGGGGGGTGCGCAGGGGGGGGTCCCTCACCGCGGTCTCTATCCGTCACAGGGTCGCGGGGCGTGGCAAGCGTGGCACTTTCTCGACACCACAGGAGGTGCGAGGGGGTGGTCCCTCACCGCGGTCCCTAATTCGTCCCAGGGTCGCGGCGCGTGGCAGGCGTGGCACCTTCTCGACAACAAAGGGTGCGCAGGGGGGGTCCCTCACCGCGGTCCCTATCCGTCCCAGGGTCGCGGGGCGTGGAAGGCGTGGTACCTTCCTTCTCCACACCAGAGGGGGTGCGCAGGGGGTGGTCCCTCACCGCGGTCTCTATCCGTCCCAGGGTCGCGGGGCGCGGCAGCAGGCGTGGCACTCCACACCAGAGGGGGTGCGCAGGGGGCGGTCCATCACCGCGGTTTCTATCCGTCTCAGGGTCGCGGGGCGCGGCAAGCGTGGCACTTTCTCGACGCCACGGGGGGGGCGCATGGGGGCAGGTCTCCCCGCTGCGTTCCATCAGTTGCACTAGCCGGTGGTTTGCGCAGCATCCACATGTGTCAACAATTTGGATCAGACAGGCTCGGAGCGCCAGGGTACCCAATCGAATGTCGCAGTTGCTTGTTTGCTTGTTGCTTGGTGCGCACATGCCATAAAATAGGTAGGTGGGTTTCTTCGATAGTGTAATTCTCGCCTTCGCGCCGCGCAAATTCGTTCAAAAGGCTTGCAACAGATTCATGGATTGGGGGTGGCTCCTTTTCAAAATGTGGCTCTCCCCTCAGCGCCGTGCACATTCCTTTTGTAAAACTGTGCCAGAGCTTCACGCATTGAGGGCGGGTGGCTTTCAAAATGCGGCTCTCGCCTTAGCGCCGCGCACATTCCATTGAAAAATATAAAAGATCTCGCCTTAGCGCCGCGCAAACTTGTTGTCAAACTTTGCAAAAGCTTTACGGATTGAGGGCGCGTGGTCTTCAAATGTGGCTTTCGCCGTGGCGCCGCGCACATTCCTTCAACAAAAATGCCAACATTTCACAGGTTGAGGACGGGTGGTTTTCAAACTGTGGTTCTCGTTTTCGCGCCGCGCAAATTCGTTTTATAAACATTTGCAAGAGCTTCACGGATTGAGGGCGGTTCCTTTTCAAAATGTGGTTATCGCCTTAGCGTCGCGCACATCCCTTGTTAAAACAACAGAAAAGTGCGTACCAGAAATTGTGTTTGGGAAAAACTCAGAATCATGAGGCGCAACAGTTACGTTGATTCGCGGTGTTGAAATCCCAGTAACGGCGTTCTGGCACGATTCAGGATCGCCAAGACGCAACTGTCAGGTTGATTCGTGGCGTTGGAACCCCGAAAAAACATTTTGGCACGCTTCCCGCTCTTCGAACGGTTGTCTTCCAACGAGGCAATTCTTTCAGTGGAAACAAACCGCTATAGGGGCATATGAGATATGAAGAGGGAGCTTGGAGGTATGACTCTTGGGTTTACACTGGTCTTCCTCCTCCTCCTCCTCCTCCTCCTCCCCCTCCTCCTCCTCCTCCTCCTCCTCCTCCTCCTCCTCCTCCTCCTCCCTCCTCCTCCTCCTCCTCCTCCTCCCCTCCTCCTCCCTCTCCCCCTCCTCCTCCCCCTCCTCCCCCTCCTCCCCCCCCTCCTCCTCCTCCTCCTCCTCCTCCTCCTCCTCCTCCTCTCCCTCCCCCCATGCGGGCGGTGTGCCCAGGCCCCGAATCCCGGCGGGCGCGCGGCGCCGAGGCCGACCGCGGGCTGCTCCCGCTCCTCGTAATCGCCCAAGTCTGCCATCATCTCCGCCGCCATGCTCTCGTCCTCCCGGGAGGCATGGACAAAAGCGCGCTCCACCACCCGCGGAGCAGCTGCTCGCAAATGGCCCGGATCCGCCGCGGGGGATCTACGATCCATCTCATCGATGCAGACACGTGTGTGCTTCGGGCGTCTGCGAGCAGGCACTCCGCGAGCAGTGGGACGCGCTCGGTGAGGGCAGGACAGCGAAGGGCCGGGCGGGGAGCCGGCTCGCGCAACTGGTCTTGCCGGCGCCTCCCCGCGCCAGGAGGCGCTCGTGGGCCCGGCGGCGGGGCGGAGACGGGCGGCATGCCGCAGAGTGCGAAACCCGCCCCCTTCAGCGTCATACCCCTTCGTCTGAGCCGCCCCGCCGGAGCGGCGACGTACGCCGGGGGAGGATGCCAGTCGGGCTGCTGAGGCCAGACGCGTTGCATCCTCCTCCTTCCTCCTCCCTCCTCCCTCCTCCCCTTTTCCCTCCTCCTCCTCCTCCTCGCCCTCCTTGTCCTCCTCTTCCTCCTCGTCCTCATCCTCCTCATACTACGTGTTTGGGCGATGCTGATTCATATGATTATTCAAACTAGGATAAATAGCATTATGATCCGTACCCTTATGATGGCGATTGATATTGGCATCTCATGTATACGATGTTTAATGCTGTTCGTGTAAGTATTATGACCTGTGTTACTAGTACCCATTTCATTATATGAATGTAATGATGAATGGTACGAGTGCCGATATTATTATGATGACGGGTATCACTATTACGAATACGAGTATCATCACAAGCAGTAGGACCAGTATCACTACTACCAGCAATAGCATTGTCATTCGTAACCGTAGTATTATTGGTATTCGTATGAATCGTATGATTAGTTGTGTATGATCATTGGTAGTACTATAGTGCCTTCTTATTATTAGTATCGCACCGACAAAGAATACTCGTAATACTACTAGTCGCAGAAGTGCCATTAATAATCATAGTACCATGAGTACGTTTAGTACCAGTGTTGAGTTTACCGCGGTTAGCGGTATTAAACAATAATGATGTTAGCACTGGTAGTACGATCCTTAGTCCCATCAGTATTCGTAGTGGTATGAATATGTGTATGAGTACTATTCTTATATCATTAAGTTGCTTCTCAGTGTTACAAGCAGCATGCTTACTATTAGTATGAGAGGTATTGTCGTACCCCTCTTGTTGATAGCACCATTAGTATTATTAGTAGTATTATTCGTTTTCCTCCTCCGTCGCCCTCCCTCCCTCCCTCCCGTCCCTCCCTCCTTCCCTCCCTCCCCCTCCTCCTCCTCCAACCTCCTCCTCCTCCTGGTCCTCTTCCTCCTGATCCTGCTCCTGCTCCTGCTCCTACTCCTGCTGCTGCTTCTCCTCCTCTTCCTCCTTCTTCCTTTTGCTTATAATAAGCCCGGCGTAAGGTTCCAGCCTGCAGCGTTATTGAGCGAAGGTGCGAAACAGATGACGAAGGGCGCACGACTGGGCGCAAGCTGTACCTGGCGGGCGCCGCGGAAAATGAAGAAACAGAAGACCAAGACGAGGATTGGAAAAAGAGTTAGCGCCCGCCAGCTACTGCGAAGATAGTGATGCGGATGCGAGATACGAGACTGGATGTAGCAGTCCTCGGGTTGTTGCCCAGGGTTTAAGGTTGACCCTAAACCATAGGTGTATCCGTCCCGACCCCCATACACCACGGCAAGTCCCTCACGAACCTTCCCCTAGTGGATCACCGTGGTCCTTACAAGTGAACATGCACTACTGCAGGCAAAGATCGTGTGCAGTTATTGGGCTGCTACCCTGAGGTTAAAATAAAATACATGCTGTTATTATGCACCAGGAAAAAAGTCACGTAGGCTGACCTGAGAAGGCTGGCCTGATGGCGTACAGATGCAGGGTCAAAGAAAATTATTGGGTTGCTACCCGTACTGTTTCGGGTCCTCGGGGGGGGGTCCCCTTCACCTTTTCCATTCCTAGGGGAGGGTTCCCCGGTCACTGCTGCCACCAGTGTTGCTTTGCTCCCCCTGAGCAGAATAGAAGAACATAACACCATGCAGTGTGCAAGTCTTGGGCTTACCCTTCGTCGGCAAGTCCCACCCTCCAATCCTCTATCATCCGTGTGTATCCTACCTCCCCAAGTCCATAGTTTTGCACCACCTGCACAGCCAAGTAAGAAAAAGTAGGCGCAATCAGTGCAAGTCTTCGTCTGCTACCCTGAGCTTAGTATTTAAGAGTCACGGTGTCCGAGTCTCTTGAAAAAACTGTTATAACAGTGCTGCTGAGGAGCAGGCGGAGCTAGTGTGCAATTCTTGGGGTACTCCCCTTAGCAGGGAAGGAAAGTGGCTAGGTGTATGCATTGTGGGCTACTGCCCCTCGTGATCACGAAGAGGCGGTAGGAAAGGGGTACAGGGCAAGCGGTATAAGCACGTCAGCCGGCAGGGTGAGATTGGACGTGCAGACAGAAGCGGCAATCGCGCCTTCCCCATCTCCCACTCCTCCTCAATGTAACCCATCCTACCAGAGTCCCTATTTTTGCATAGGCTGTATAGCCATGTGAGAAACGAACAAGGTGCAAGCAGTGCAATTCTTGGGCTGCTAAACTTAACTTACGTGTAAGGGACATGGTGTCCGAGTCTCTTGAGGAACAACTGCTGCAATAGTGCTGATGGGGAGCCGGCAAAGCTAGCGTGCAATCCTTGGGCTGCGACCCTTCAGCAAGAATGAGAAAGCGGCTAAAGTATGCATTGTTGGGCTGCTGCCCTTGGTGGGGGGGGCAAGGTAGGTCACATGTCATCTCGAGAAGGAATAGGAAGGGAGATACAGGGAAAGCGGTATTAGCACGTCGGTCTGCAAAGTGATCTTGGCCGTACAGAGAAACGCGGCAAGTGTGAGTACTGTAGGCTGGCCTGTGCAGGCTGGCATGTGGATTCTTAGCTGGGTTATGCCCTTTAGCTGGAGGGGTGGGGGAGGAGCAGGAATGAGCAAGGGTAAGGTAGCAGAAGGGAGTGGAAGACGAGACGGCTGCAGGAGTTGGGCTAGCCTGCGTCGGCTGCCTGGTAAAAGTGGACGGTGTGGTGCGTAGGCTTGGCTTGCAGTCGTTAAAATGCAGTGGCTGCTGAATCTGAAGAAAGGGGGTCACGTCCTGGGTTGGGGACCCGCGGGGGAACTGACAAGGTGAGTCCGCCGTGCAGGCAATTCGAAAGAAGTGGGGTCACTCCCTGGATGAGGACCCGAAGGGTAAACTAGGCAAGGTTGGCCCTGGCCAGCCGAGCTGGTACATCAATACAAACTGTGCTGCTGGGTTTGTAAGGAAGACATCATGTATGACAGGGGGGCTCAAATCTGGACTAGCAATTATTGGGCAGTTATCCTCCACCTCCTCATCCTCATCCTCAGCATCATCATCATCAGCATCATCATCATCATCATCATCATCATCATCATCAGCATCATCAACAGCAGCATCATCATCCTCTTCCTCCTGCTCCTGCTCCTCCTCCTCCTCCTCCTCCTCCTCCTCCGACCTCCCCCTCCTCTCCCGCCTCCTCCTCCTCCTTCTTCCTCCTCCGCATTCCACCTCCCACCTCCCCCTCTCCCGCCTACTCCTCCTCCTGCTCCTCCTCCTCCTCCTCTTCCTGCTCCTGCTCCTGATCATCCCCCTCCTCCTCCTCCTCCCCCTCCTCCTCCTCCCCCTCCTCCTCCTCCCTCCTCCCCTCCTCCTCCTCCTCCTCCTCCTCCTCCCTCCTCCTCCTCCTCCTCCTCCTCCTCCTCCTCCTCCTCCTCCTCCTCCTCCTCCACATCATCATCATCATCCTCATCCTCATCCTCATCCTCATCCTCATCCTCATCCTCATCCATCTCCCCCTATTGGAGTATGACGTTTTAGTTACCCAGCCCTTTCTTCCACTGCATTCTCCTCCACATCCCTCATCAGGGCAACTCGTCTGGGCATCGGGTCTGGATAGGCTGGTGGGGTTACACGAAGCGTCTAGAAGGAGGAAAGAAGCCCCTTGTTTGCACCACAAGAGCCTGGGTACACGAGGATGGCTAGAAGAACAACCACGGAATGACCTACGAAACAGCGAGCCCCTTCCGAACCCAAGTCGGTTCTTATGTTAGCGTCTTGGCTGTATGAGGAAAATCCTGGAGGCCTCGCGCGGCAACCTGGGACCCAATTTACGTCGGATCCATGTCGGATTCACGTCGGGCTCGCGTCGGATGACGACGGCTGCACGTTGGGTTCACGTCGGATTTACGCAGGAGCATCGCCGGGCGAACGTGGATCCATATCTTACCAAGCGGACGTGGACTTGACGAGACACTTATTGTGAGGCGTCCTGGATTGTCCTCATAGGGATCAGGAGGCAACTTCTGGGAGGTCATCCTAAGAGCGATCAAGGGCTATCAAACCCGAGCATGGGGCCACCGAGACGGATGAAGCAAGACTGAGCCCAGGAGTAGGCGAGAATGTGCGGAGTTGGGCTGGATCGGGACCATGCTGGATTAGCCCCGTTTTCGACCACGGATGCACCAGCGCCGATGCTGAATTGAACCTACCAAGAGCTGCCTCCTAATGAGGAGGATTGGGAGGAGGAGGGGAGCGGAGGGTGAGGAGGGGGGACTACCGGATTGCAGGGCTGCAGGACAGCGGACCGACATCTTCTCGGGTGGAGGGGGAGAGGAGCGGCAAGCCTGGGGGGCAACTGGAGCGCCCCCGAAATGACCCCCCCCAATCCACAAAGATCTGGGCAGCCTCGTGTGAACCCCACCCCTGCAGGTCAGATTTCTGAAACATCGGCTGGGGCTCCGCATTCGAAGGATGTCTTCAGCCACGTGAACTCGAGCGGGGGTGTCCGATACCCCAGCGTCGAGTGGAGGCACAGGGGTATGGTTCGATAGTGATCGCCGAAGAATCCCCTTCGCGCCCCACGATCGCTGGAAGGTGTTGCCATTCCAGCAACCCACATTACCTGCCCCCTCGTATCCGCCTGGCAGGCCGGCGCCCTCGGCGTCCACCTGGCGCTGTTCCTCCCTACCATCATCGAAATAGTCATCCTCATCATCATCATCATCATCATCATCATCATCATCATCAGCAGCAGCAGCAGCATCATCATCAGCAGAATCATCATCATCATCATCACCACAACCATCATCATCATCACCACAACCACCACCACCATCACCACCATCATCATCGTTATCATCACCACCACCACCATCATCATCATCATCATCACCATCATCAACATTACCGCCACCACCACCACCACCAGCATCATCACCAGCATTATCATCATCATCATCATCATCATCATCATCATCATCATCAGCAGCATCATCACCATCATCAACATTACCGCCACCACCACCACCAGCATCATCATCAGCATCATCATCATGAGCATCATCACCATCATCAGCATCGACATTATCAGCATCATCATCACCATCATCATCACCATCATCATCACACTCATCACCACCACAATCGTCATCATCATAGTCATCGCCATCATAATCACAACAAGCATAATCATGATCATCAGCAGCATCATCAACAACATCATCAGCAGCATCATCACCATCAGCATCATCATCACCACCATCTCCATCACGATCACCAGCACCATGACCTGCATCATCATCATCAGCAGCAGCATCCTCATCAGCATCATCATCAGCAGCATCATCAGCATCATCAGAATCATAATCACAACCATTATCAGTACGATCGTCATCGCCACCACCACCACCACCAGCAGCATCATCATCATCTTGACCATCACCATCAGCATCACCGCCATAACTATCACCATCACCATCACCATCACCATCATCATCGTCATAATCATTCACATCACCAGCATCACCATCATCAACAGCATCATCATTATCATCGTCAGCATCAGCATCATCATCATCGTCGTAATCATCAGCATCATCAGCATCACCATCATCAACATCATCACCACCACCTCCGACATCATCAGCATCAGCATCATCAGCATCACCCTCAGCATCGTCAGCATAACCATCATCATCAGCATCATCATCACCACCACCATCAGCATCACCATCGTCATCACCATAATCATCCTCCTCCTCATCATCAGTATCATCACCAGCATCATCATCACCGTCGCAAACCACACCCTCCCCCGCATCCTCCTTATCGTCATCCTCCTCCACCTCCTCGGCCACCTGATGATGCGGTTAGCTGTTACTGTTACTGTTAAACCCCTTCAAGCACGAACTACCACTGAGACTACCATGCTGGCTCGGGGCACGCCCACCAGATAGGCACCACTGAACTCTACCCTACACAGTATCGCCAGAGAGCCGCTCGCTTTCCGAGTCGACGTCGGAACGCCAACAGCACCTGATCCGCCGCCGTGCCCTGAGGCACGAGCTGCAGTGTCCTCAAATCCTTGGCCTGATCCCTTCAGCCTCAGTCCTCAAACCTGAGGATTCTTCCAAGAGCCCGGAGCCCAAATTGCCAAATCTTTTGGGGCCCCCCGCGCGCCCTCTCGGCTCACCCGAATGTTCCCGCACAACTTGTTCGGGGCCAAGAGGGTCCCAAAAGGCCACCCAGACGGTCCAAGGGCGCCCCGAATCGACACACGATCGGTCCAAGACGCCCAAGATGGCCACAAGACGGCCCAAGAAGCCTCCAGGACGCCCTAAGAGACCCCCAAGAGTCTTCCCAATGGGATGGTCCTTAGGTGTTTCTATGTTTTTGGGCGGTCTCCACCTTTCAAACTTCCGACGGTCGCCTCTAGACGGCCGCAAGACCGCCTCAAGACGGCCCCAGAGGCCCAAGACAGAGTCCCAAGACGGCCCAACAGGGCTCCAAGACCAAGAGGGGCCCAAGAGGGGAAATACGAACCGAAAATCCGAGTCTTCAACCCCAAGAGGTGCCCAGGAGGCCTCAGGAGGCCCCAAGAAGCGCCAAGCGGCTCCCCAAAGAGGCCTCCAAGAGGCCCAGCAGAGGCTACAAAACAGCCCTCTTGTTCTGAGGCTTCAAAACTGCAGGAAACCACCGAGAACCGTCGAGGTCCTAACGAGCATCCAAGAGGCCGTAGACCCACAACCCAGGCGTGGTGGCGGGATGGGCCGAAGGCCATTAGATCCGCCGCCCCCTGTTGGCTTGCCACAGGGGTGCCCGGCGTGCTAGACACTTTCGATGTGGTTCTTTGGGAAAAACTCCCTGGGGCTTCGGCCCGTCCCGCCGGCCACCCGAAAGGCCGCACAAGGCAGCATAAACCACCCCAACGTCCACAACAAATTCTACAAGACGGCTCAAGATGACCTCTAAGATGGTCACGTTGGCCAGAGGCCCAAAATGGCCTTCAAGTCGCCATAGATGGTCAAAGATGGCTACCAAGACGGCCCGAGAGAGTACAAGATGCCTTCAAGTTCGTCCAAGAAGCCTCCAAGACGGCACAATATGGCTCCAAAATGGCCTAAGACTGGCCAAGAGGCCCCCAAGAGGCCTCCAAGACGTCCTCCAGGAAGGCCCGCAAGGGCAAACATAATTCATGCTCCTTAGGTATTTGAAGGATGTTGGCATGTTCTTCATATCAGCTCTCCGACGGCCCAAGACGGCCCAAGAGGCCCCCAACATCGTCCCAAGAGCGCCCAAGAGGTCTCCAAGATGGCCCCATGACAGCCCAAGAGGCCCCCAAGAGGCCCCCGAGAAGAGCCCAAGACGGCCCAAGATGTCCCCGAAGACTCCGAAGATGGCCTCCAAGACGGCGAAGATGGCCTCCAAGACGCCTCCAAGACGGCCAAGAAGGCCTCCAAGACAGCGAAGATGGCTCCAAGATGCACCCAAGACGGCCCCAGATGGACTCTAGATGGTCTTAGACTGCGCAAAAGGCCCGCCAAAGGCCTCCAAGACGACCCAAGACCCCTCCAAGACGTCCTCCAGAAGGCCCGAAAGCTCAGAAACCACCTGGTCCGATAGCTCGCCCGACTCCGTGTTCCCCGAAGGCTTTCGAAACCCACTCGGGGAACGCGTGGCCCGATGGCGTGGCCAAGCTCAAACCCAATTTTCGGCCACGCAGGCGCTTCCAAAAAGGCAGGGGGCGGCGGTGATTCGCCGTAGGCGTCGTCGATATTGTTATTCCTCGTCCACCCCGTCCCAAGCCCCAGATCCTCCACGTCCACCTGCTCCTCCGCGTCCAGGCTGTCGTCGGAAGAGTCGTTGAAGAGCGCCCCCTCCGCAGTGCCCAGTTTGGCGGCCCATGTCAGCAGCAAGAGTTCTCAGGATGACCAGGGAGGAGGAGGAGGAGGAGGAGGAGGAGGAGGAGGAGGAGAAGCAGGAGAAGGAAGAGGAGGAACGTTCCTCAATAAAATGATGGCCAGCGGGTTCTTCCTTGAAGGGGGGAAGAACTGCCCCAGAAGAAAGAAGTCGCGAGAAGACGCAAGAACTGGGATCGCCCCGGTTCGATTTTGCAATGCCTCCTTTGTTGCAGCGGGCCCCGAGCCGCAGAGGCGCATCTGTACTTTGTCCAACAAACTGATGATGCTGGTTTTCTCGCGGGCCGCTTCCTCAAGCAGGACACTGCGCCTCTGCGCAGCCACGCAATAGAAGCAGCTCGCAGCTTGCACCTTGAACAAAGCTTCCTTCCTCACAGGCCCGAAACTAGAGAACGGCCGCGGCAACGGCAGAGGCGACGCCGTCATGCTTTCTACTCGCTCGGACCACCCAAGAACTTTCAGGCGCCGAACAACTCGGTGCTCGGAATCCTCGGCCGCGGCACGCGGCACATCAGCGCGCAAGGCAGGCCCCCCGCGAGCGCCGCGCGCCCCACCCCTGCGGCGAGCGGCTCGGGCGCGAGCAGCCGCCCACCGACTGCTCCGACGCGTGAGCGGACGCACTCGCGCCTCCGACGAGCCCGTGCTTCGACACGCGTATGCTTGGTCTTCTTGGGCCCCGTCGTCCTGCCTGTGAGCACCAGGCTGCGCACCTCCCTCGCGGCCTGCGCCATCGGGCGCGCGGCCTCGCCCAGCGTGATGCCCACGGTGTCGGGGCGACCACAACATCACGTTCCGAGTTGGCGGTCCATGAGCCACCAATCGAGGGCAACATTGTAACAGCTCGCGCAGCTGACTAACAATACATATATATATATATATACATATATGCATACATACACTTACATATATATATATATATATATATCACTGAGACTTGATGGCAGCCCTGGTCGCTGAGGACAAGGCACTAGCCAAGCCCACCGTACTCTCGAAGATCTGGTCGCGGAAACTTGGCGGGGGGGACTCGACACACAGACATCTCTGCTGTATATTCTAGGTTCCAAAATGTGTTTTTGGTCTACAGGTTCGCTGCCACTCAAAAGGGCGGTTGCGCAAACTCGCTCCCTGCTCGGTTGTCAAAGAACATGTTTCTGCGAACATAAAGCATGATCGGACCACGTATCCAGAAACGAATACTGCCCGAACGTGGGCAATGAGCGAAGGCAATGCTGAGGATGCCCATGGTGATGATACCGTGCCATGGGCTGTGCTGCGCTGCGCTGTGCCGTGCCGTGCCGTGCTGTGCCGTGCTGTGATGAACTGTGCCGTTGCATACTGTGTTGAACTGTGCTGTACTCTGTTGCGTTGTGACTCCAGTCGCCCTTGCCGCCCGTAGCCTGACCGAACTGAGCTGGATACTGATTTGGCTCGAGCTGCCTGAGCGCATGGCTCGCCAAGAGCTGGTTTCAGTCGAATCATGCGGGGCATTCAACCAGCTCGAGCTCAAAATCCAATTCAGGTCTGAAATGGGGCGAAGCGACAGGGGGCGCAGGGCGCACGGACGCGCCACGGGATGTGCCAGGGGCGCACCATGGGATGCGCCAGGAGACGTGCCAGGGGACGTATCAGGGGAAGTGCCATGGACGTGCCAAGACCTGCCACGGGACGTGCCAAGACGCGCGCAAGGGGGCGTACCCGGGTACGTCATGCCAGGGGGCGTCCCAAAGGACGCGCCAGGGGACATGGCAAAAGACGAGCCAGGGGACGCGCCACGGAACGAGCAGGGGAAGCGCCAGAGGACGGGCCAGGGAATGCGCCAGAGGACAAGCCAGGGAACGTGCCACGGGATGCGCCACTGAATGTGCCAGGGGGCGTGACAGCGGATGCGCTGGAGGAAGTGCCAAGGGGAGCGCCATAACCATACCAAGGAACGTGCCAAAGGACGTGCCATGAGATGCGCCACGGAACTTGTCAGCGGACGCGCCGCAGACGTGCCAGGGGACAAGCAAGCCAGGGGACGTACCAGCGGACGTGACACGGAACGCGCCAGGGACGAGCAAATTGATAACAAACCCTGCTCTGTAATTCTACTCCGCGGGATCCGCGCTCCCAGGGCCACGCCGGGCTCCACGAGCCAAGATCCCATGCAAATGAAGCTGGGCTTGAACTCCCAGCGGCAAGAAGGGCGGGGATCCTGCTGGGAGGGCGATCCTCTTTTCCTCTGCTCCTCCTCCTCCCCCTCATCATCAGCATCATCGTCATCATCAGCAGCATCATCAGCAGCAGCCTCAGCATCAACATCAGCATCAGCATCAGCAGCATCATCAGCATCAGCATCTGCGTCATCACCATCACCACCACCACCATCAGCATCAGCATCATCATCATCATCAGCCGCAGCATCAGCATCAGCATCAGCATCAGCATCAGCATCATCAGCATCATCAGCATCAGCATCAGCATCATCATGAGCATCATCATCATCATCATCATCATCATCATCATCATCATCATCATCATCATCACCATCATCATCATCATCATCATCATCATCATCATCATCATCATCATCATCATCATCATCATCATCATCATCATCCGCATCATCGCCACAACTAATCATCGTCATCATCACCACCAGCACAATCATCATCAGCAGCAGCATCAGAATCAGCATCATCAGCATCAGCATCATCAGCATCATCATCGTCATCATCATCTCTCCTCCTCCCCCTCCTCCTCCTCCTCCTCCTCCAGCTCCTCCTCCATTTCTTCATCTTCTTCTCCCTCCCCCTCCTCATCGTCAGCAGCATCATCATCAGCATCATCACCATCACCATCACCATCGCCACCTCCATCACCATCACCAGCACCATCATCTGCATCATCATCACCACCCTCATCATCATCATCATCATCATCATCATCATCATCATCATCATCATCATCATCATCATCATCATCATCATCATACTCATCAATAAAATCATCCTCATTATCATCGTCCTCACCCCTCCTCCTCCCGCTTATCGTCTTCCAAATTACCAAGTTCACGGTCCCCTCCTTCTGACCCCCCCTCGTCCTCCACAAGTTCCCCATATCAGAGAGAACGCGTTTCCCGGGCGCTTGCCTTGGGAACAGTCGGCGGCGCGTTTCGAACCGGAGGGTGGGGCCGCCCCCCCAACACTCGGCGCCGTCGATCAAAACCAGGGGGACTCCCCTCCCCGCCAAACCCCCCCCTCCCGAACCCCCCCCCTCCCAACGGGGTGGGGGGTTCAAACCCCCCCCCCATGGCGCTGGCGCCGGCGGCCGCCAGCAGCGCCGACGGCGGGGACGCAGCGACGATGACCAGAGGCAACCCAAGGGGAGGGGGGGGTTTCAACCACCCCCCCCCTGGCGCCGGCGCCAGCGCTGGCGGCGGCCAGCAGCGCCGGCGCTGGCGCCAGCGACAGCCGGCGGGGACGCAGCAGCGATGACCATGACTACCACCACCACTACCACCACCACCACCACCGCCTCAACCCACCACCACCACCACCAACCCACCACACAACCACCACCACCACCACAGCCACCACCACCACCACAACCACCACAACCACAACTCACCATCGCAACCACCATCACCACCACCACCACCACCACAAAAACCCACCACCACTACCACCACCACCACCACCACAATTTACCACGCCACCACCACCACAACCACCACAACCACCACCACTACAAGCAGCACAACCCACCACCACCACCACCACCACAAACCACCACACCACCACCACCGCCACCACCACAACCACCACCAGCACCACCTCCACAAACCACCGCCACCACCACAACCCACCACCACCACCACAAACCACCACCACACCACCACCAAACCACCACCAAACCACCACCACAACCCACCACCACCACCACAAACAACCACCAAACCACCACCACACCACCACCACACCACCACCACCACCACAACCCACCACCACAACCACCACCACCACCACAACAAACCACCACACCACCATCACCACCACCACCGCCACCACCAACACCACCGTTGGTTCCGGGGAAATGGGGCATTTGGAAATGGGGTCGTAAATCGCAGCTGCAATAATTCACTGCGTGGAACTATTGCGCGCAACGACTGCGCGCAACTATTGCGAATTGTTGCGCCCGCGGGCTCAAGTATTGCGTCATTTTGCATGACCAGACGCAACTATTGCATCGTGCCAGGCCAACTATTGCAAATTATTGCTCGCAGACAACGAGAACACGAACTATTACATCGCAGAGATCATCTATTGCCTTCACGAGAGCAAACTATTGCACCCCGACTACTGCACGAGGCACGGTACGATGTATCTGATCGTTTCCAACTACTGCATGAACTATTGCGCGCACGTTTCGCGGCTCCATTTCGAAAGACCCCATTAGCCCGATTCTGACACCGCCTCAACCCACCACCACCACCAGCAACCCACCGCCACCACCACCACCACCGTCGTCGTCCTCGTCGACGGTCCCCGCCGCCGCCGCCCACCGCCGTAGGCGCCGGCGCCGGCCCAGAAAAGAAAATCGTCGTCCCCGCCGCCGCCGCCGCCAGCCGAGGAGAGGGAGAGGGAGGGAGGGGTTGGAGGGGGGGGGGGGATTCGAACACCCCCGCCTCCATCCAGGGGGGAGGTCTCCGGTTTCAACCCCCCCCCCCTCCAAGCGACCACAGAACGCGCTCTTTCCCATATCAGCATGCCCTCCTCGGACTCGGTTATTTCCCCTCCCGCTCTCCAATAACATGATCATGATAATCCCCACTACCACCACCACCGTAATCGTCCTGAGCATGGGCATCATTACTAATTTTGCCTGCATGAAACTACCTGTGTTCCAAGCGGCTTGCGTCGGCGGCAGTGCAGACGGATACGGGATTCGAGCCGTTTCCCCACAGGGGCCACACTTCAATGCCGCACACCATGGTGAGAGAAACCAAGCGAAATACAGCATGGCGCATGCTGCAAAACTAATCCGGGCGATACACGAAGGGAAAGGATGAGGTCGAACAAGAAGCCATGCCCAATCGGAACGATATGGGCACTCACCCACATGTGCAGCAAGAGTCCGAACCTGTGACACTTGTTTGATCTACGGCGAGCTGGCTCCAGCAGGCGGTCGGCTAACTGCGGGACATGTGGGAAGCGAATTCCGCACACGGTCGGCTAACTGCGGGACGTGTGGGAAGCGAATTCCGCACACGGGAACAGGAAGGCAGGAGCGAAGGGGGGGAGGGCTGCTCAGAGCATGGAGCACTTCGGGAGAAGGCTGGAGTCAGGATCAGACATGCATCACTGTCAGTGCGTGCGCAGGTGCATCGCAAATCCATGGCAGGGACATGAATCACGCGAAAACAAGGTAGATGTCCAATAGCGGGACAGACCACACATGTCTCCAAAATGGCAGCCCAAGGAACGAAACCACCAGCGAAGTTAGAAGCCACGTGGAAACGATCTCGGCTATGTGGCGGCCAGGGTCAGAGTTGGCTGCTGAACAGAGGGGTGCCCTCCCCCTCCCCTCTCTGAGGTCTGTGGGGGGAGGTCGCGAGCGGTCAGGGAGCCCAAGATGGCCTTAATTGGTTCCACGAGGGTGTCCGATGCTCCAAGATGACCTCCAAGATGGCTCAAGCTAGCCGAAGATGGCTCCAGATGGCTTCCTACATGCTCCAAGAGGCCCCAAACATCGCTCCAAGACGACTACAAGTGTTATCGGAGCCCCCCAAGACCCTCCCAAGAGGCCTACACCGCAACAAAAAACGAAACTCAGGGAAATCATTGATAGTTGCCTTCTGGCCTTTTCGCTTCCGATGCCGTTTTCAAGCCTCAAGATTACCCCAAGATGGGCAAAGAGAGCCCCAAGAGGGGCCCAAGAGGCCCCCCAGACGGCCCAAAGAGCGCCCAAGAGCGCCCCAAGCGGGGCCCGAGAAGGGCCCCAGAGGCGATGTCGATGCCCCCCTTTGGATCGGAGATAAGAAGTTACTGTGGCCCGTTGGATATTAGTGCGGCCCGGTGGGTGTTAGTATGGCCAGGGTTCTTCCGGAGGGTGTTAATCTACGAGTACGGTGAGGGGGGGGTCTCCAATTACGCTACCGAGGAACCCCACATACTTATTTTATGTCACGTGTGTTCACAAACCATGTCACATCCCGCTTCACCATCCTCGATGCTGGAAGCCGATCCTGGTGAGGAATGTGCCAGCCACTAGTTGTCGCACGTGGCCCCCAGGATCGATTCACCTGCCTTAACTTCCTCCTCTTCCTCCTCCTCCTCTTCCTCCTCCTCCTACTACGACTACTACTACTACTACTACTACTACGACTACTACTACTACTACTACTACTACTACTACTACTACGACTACTACTACGACTACTACTACTACTACTACGACTACTACTACTACTACTACTACTACTACTACTACTACTACTACAGCGCCTCAGTCCGCCCGGGCGTCGTTTCTGGATGAGTTGGTGGAGATTCGCGAAGCGTCGGGAACTCACTCAATTTCCTGAAGCTGTTCCGCTTCCGGAGGCTCCAAGACGGCCCCAGTGGCCTCGAACACTACTACAAGACGGTTTGAGACGCTCCCAAGAAAGCGTAGAGACAACCCAAGAGGGCCCCAAGACAGCCCAAGAGCTCCCCGAGGTAGCGCATCAGCCCAGAATCCGTCCGACGGGCTTTGCGGTGCAGCCAGGTTTTCGTTTTGAGCCTACGTGTTGGGCCACGTTCCGTGTGGCGTGTTGCGTATCGGGGCAGCTAAGCCCAGGAGTCCACGAAAGCGTCCCTCAGAGGTCTCGAAAGAGAGCATTTCATCACAGAACTTCATCGTGCCCGTCAGAAGAAAAAAAAAAAAAAAAAAAAAAAAAAAAAAAAAAAAAAAAAAAAAAAAAAAACACTCACCCTGCATCTCCCTCACAATAACACGGTCATCGGTTTGTCGAAAGACGTGCACTCGGCACCACCAATCACAAACACGTTCCATATCATGTGCATCATGGACACCATCTTCATTGTCGCCGTCGTCATCGCCATCATCACCATGAATATTCATACCATCACCATCATCATGGTCGTGGTCATCGCCAGCATCACCCCGTCTCCTGGCTCCTCCTCTTCCCCCTCCTCCTCCTCTTCCTCCTCCTCCTCCTCCTCCTCCTCCTCCTCCTCCTCCTCCTGATCCCCCTGCTCCTCCTCTCCTCCTCCTCCTCCTCTCCTCCTCCTCCTCCTCCTCCCTCTCCTCTTCCCCCTCCTCCTTCTCCCCCCTCCTCCTCATCCTCCTCTCCTCCTCCTCCTCCTCCTCCTCCTCCTCCTCCTCCTCCTCCTCCTCCTCCTCGCTCCTCCTCCTCCTCCTTGTCCTCCTGCCCCTGGCGGCCTCTAGCTCTTCGTCGTACTTCTGCGTCTTGGAGCGCTTCAGCTTGTCCTTCCGGCCCTCCTTGGCGCCGCCCTGCGCGCGGGGCCGGCACGCGGGGGGTGCTGCGGCCCGGGCCGGCCAGACTCCTCTCCGCACGCCCCTGCCCTTGCAGCCAAGGGGGGCAGCGAGGTCGGTCGGCCGAGGTGCACGAGTGGCCCAGGTCGCCGAGGTCTGTCGGAAAGGGGGGGGGAGGGAAGGCGTAAGAGTTTGCCACAACAGTCCTGCGCGGGGCGAAGAGAGCGGGGGGATTGAGGACCGAACGAGCGAAGGAACACCACTGCGGACAAGCGTCTGGGACTAGCTAAGACCAGGTGGACGGGGAGGAGGAGGAGGAGGAGGAGGAAGAGGAGCCAGGAGGAGGGGGAGAAGGAGAAAAAGGAGGAGGAGGAGGATGCACGCGCGGACGAGTCGATGTTGACCAGCGCGCGTGATGCCGCACAGGCAGCTGCGCCGGCCGCGGCGCCGTCCGCCTCGAGGGCAGCGGCGCCGAGAGTTGCGCCGACGTTCGGCACCGACAGCTGCGCCGACCACGGCACCGACAGCTGCACCGAAGGCTAGCGTGCCCTGCGCCACCGGTTCGGCGCGCGCGGGACTCGATGCAAGGCTGTGCTCAAGCAGGCTCTTGCGCAATTTTCGGCGGCGAGCGAGGGGGGGAAGTGAGAAGGAGAAGGCCTTCTCAGCAGGCTCTGAAACCCGTGCGCCTTCTGGGAAGTCTTCTGAGATTTCCAGGAAGACGCAGAAGAAACTTCTCAGCAGGCGCGAGGGCCTCTGAGAAGTCCCGCCGCCTTCTGAGAAGGTCTTCTCCTTCTCACTTCCCCCCCTTCGCTCGCAGCCGCAACGTGATCGAGAGCACGTGCTTCGTGGTCGAGAATAGGTCGAGAAGAGAAGTCGAGAAGCAGCAAAACCCTCGTGGTCTACATGCGACTCCCCGCCATCTACCTCGCCCCTTCCTCATACATTCCCTCGCCCCGCTCACGTTACTTTGTTCGTTCCGATGGCCCGGCGCCAACCATCCATGGATCGCCATTGGGGCAAGATCTGTTTCTAAACCCACGAGGGCGGTGGCCATGTGTGCTTGTTGGCCTCCGGTGCTTCGTCGACGAGGTCGCAGCTGAGGATGAGGTCGAGAAGGTCAGGAGCAAGGCCGCTCTCCACGTGGAGTCCAGCTGCCCGAGGGGGAGAAGCGCCACGAGCCCTGGGTGGGGGGTGCGGGAGAGCCGCCGAGGCGGGCGCCCGCCAGGCTGAGCGCCGACTCGGGATCAGCGCTCATGCGAGCGACGCTCAAAAACGGGTCTGACGCGAGGTGGCGCAGCGACCTTACGCGGTGGCTTACGCGGGCCGCCGGCGCGGCACGACACCTTGGAGACGAGGGCGCTGGCGCGCGACCTTACGCGGGCAGCTCACGCGCCAGTGTCAGCGCAGACGACCCTGCTCTTTCTGCGTCGCTCGTGTGCCACACGGATTGTTCGTTCGCTGCCGTACCAGCGAGCTGGGAAAAATGGTCCGGCGGCTCCCTGAACAGCGATGCTGTCCTCCCTCGCCTCGGGCCCTTGTCCGGGCTCTCCCTTGTCGGCCCCGGGGCCCGGGGTCCTGGCGGGCTCCTCCCCCGCTCGTCCTCTTGCCCTTGGGGTTCTCTTTCGGGGGCGCCGTCTCGCTGAGCGTTGTAGTGCACCGTGGTGTGCGCAAAAAAATGTCTTTTATGCGGCCTGGGCGCCGTGGCACCTTGATCACAGCGCGAGCACTGTTTGGGAAGAAGCCCGTAGGGCCGCGATCCGCACGTCCCCGAGGGCGAAGCTCCGAGGGCAGCACAAAGCTTTGACCCGTGGTGCGCGTCTGGCTACATGTTATGACGTACATTGCTCGGTGCTGTCATGATGCGCACTGCTGCACTGTTGGGCACTGTCGATGTCATGCTATGTCATGCGATGGTGATGATGTTGATGATGGTGATGATGACGATGATGATGATAATGATGATGACGATGATGATAATGATGATGGTGATGATGATGATGATGGTGATGATGGTGATGATGGTCATTTTGATGCTGACGTTGCTCTTGTTGGTGATGATGATGATGATGATGATGATGATGATGATGATGATGGATGATGATGATGATGATGATGATGATGATGATGATGATGACGATGATAATGATGATGCTGCTGCTGCTGCTGATGATGATGATGATGATGATGATGATGATGTGTCGTACGCTACACTGTTCTACTTCACGTGCTGCGCAATGCGATGCAATGGTATGCTGCCCGCCCTGCGCTGTTCTATACAATACCATGTCACCCGACCGATCCACGCTGCGTTGGCATGGCACGTGTCCGTCTGATGCTGCACTGGTTGCGCAAGACGCTACCATACTAAGACATGCAGTAGCGCCACTGCTATGCTACAGTCGGACCATGACCTCATTCAAGAACATGGGATCCTCCGCTGGCCAACATGAAGAGCATTCGAGGGTACCCCCCCAGGATGCACAACAACATCCAACAAACACGAAGAATATTGGGGTACCCTCCCCGAACCGATCTCGATCTTATACCTCGGTCCGACTGTATCTAATACTACAGCATGCCAGGCTGATTATGCCGTGCTCTGCCACGCCACGCCCTGCTGTGCTGTTCGACGTGGGGCCGCGGCCTTCCGGCCGCGCTTCCGCTGCTCTGGCTCGTACGAGGACGAGGAGCCGCCCTCTGAGTCGTCGCCGCCACCCTCCTCCTCCTCGTCCTGCCCGCGGCGCCGGCGCGGGCTGGGCCGACTGGATGCCATCAAGGACACGGCCAGTGGAAAGGGGCCCAGGCACAGGGGAGGAAAAAGACAACGGCGAGGATAAGGACAAGTGCAGGACTTCTCCTCCTCCTCCTACTCCTCCTCCTCCTCCTCCTCCTCCTCCTCCTCCTCCTCCTCAGTCTTGTCTTCCTACTGTTTCTGCGCCCTCCACCTTCTCCTCCTCCTCTTCCTCCTCCTCCGCCCCTCATACTGAATATCTTCTTCCGCCCTTCCTCACCTCACCATGCCATAGATTCCATTCATATGCCCTTCCAAATTCATACCCGCACTGTTACTTCATCATGCACATGCTTGTACTGCTGTCTTCACATCGGCCACCGTGCTCCTGGGCACGGAATGGGCGTGTCCTCAGGCCCTTTGCCGAATCCCCCGGGCCTCAGCACGCATTCCTAGGAGGAGGAAGAGGAGGAGGAGGAGGAGGAGGAGGAGGAGGAGGAGAAGGAGGAGGAGGAGGAGGAGGAGAGCCTCCTTCGCGCCCCTGCAGGTGACTCAGCCTTGGTGAAGCGGGGCCACCGTTTCCCGCGACCGTCGGGGACCCGCAGCGCGGAGGCAGCCCCTGGATCAGAGCTGGACAGCTCTGGGAAACAAATCGGTCAAGAGGGAGGGTAGTGACGAATTCGCTCAACATCTGTCCCCTGATCTCTCCGGGGGGCAAAGCTTTTGTTCTTCGTCACCAAGCGCTCCATCGACCGCCAAATCAACACTGCTGTCTGGAAATGCACGCTCAAAGCACGGGCGAGGAGGGCAACATTGCAGCCCAGCCTCTGGGGCTCAAACCGGACTATTTTTTCGACCCGGGTCCACCCATGGCGGCGAGGTGGTCTCTTTCTCACCTCCCTGCTGCTGGCTGGAACCAGTGCTGAGTTGCCGGCCCTTACAGAGGTCAGACTTCTGGGGGGCTAGAAACAACGAGAAGCGGACTCTGGCGAAGAATGTCCAAACAAGTTGCCCAGGAATGCCAGAGGAAGAACCATGCTCTGAGACAGCTGCGACACTAAACAGGGAACATCCAAGGGATTGAGCCCACCTTTTCCTGACCCCCCTAAAAGGACGCCCCCATTGGCAGGCGAAAGACCTCAGCCCCCCAGCCGCCTCCTCCAACCCGCAGCCTCCGCTCGCTCCGACCCCGCGCGAGCAGCCGTGCGCTGGGAGGGGCGCCCCAGCTGTGCGCGATCCTCTTCGGCGGCCTCCTCGGCGGCCTGCACCTCAAAGACCTCCGTGCAGCGGAACCACGCCTCGCGACGCACGCGCGGGATCAGCGCGTGACCCAAGCCCCAACCGCGTCGGGAACAAAAACTGTTTTGCGTCGGCGGCTGGGCAAGGGCTGTCTGCGCTGGCGGAAACACCTGACTAAACGGGGGCAGCGTTGTAGCGAAGTGGCCAGCATGCAAGAGGATGAGGAGGAGGAGGAGGAGGAGGAGGAGGGACAGAGCGGGCGGCCGCAGGGGGGGGGGGGGAAGATGGCCACCCAAGGGGGACGGATCATTCCCTGAGCGTGCTGGCGCGGCCAGCTCCGCCAGCGGGGACTGAGCGGCTGCTGCGCCGGGGTACCGGCTGAGGCGGGGCCCAGTGCGGGCAGCGCAGGGCAAAACATCACGAAGCCGACGAAGAGGACGAAGCGCAAGGCCGGCGGGCCGCGCGCCGCCCAAGAGGGGGCGCGGGAGGTGCGGCGAGTAGCGCGCGTCCTGGGCGGAACGCATCCAAGATGCTGGGCTTATGTCGGGCGTGTCCCCCGACAGGGGGATTTTCGATGACAAATAAAAAAATACCCCATCAATACCCCAAAAAGGCAAACAAATACTCAAAAAAATAGTCCCCCGACTATGTTTGGATTATTGTTTGACTATGCTGGGGGTATCTTTTTATTTTTCGTCGACAATCTCCCTGTAGGGGGACAGGCCCGACTTGATGCTGGGCCAGCACGGCGGGGGCGGGCGGCAAGACCAGGCCCGGGCCCCCGTGCGCGGCGGCCGCAGGCAGCAGCCCAGGCGCCAGCGCGGCGCACGGAAGCAGGGAGAGCGGGCAGGGGGGGTCGGGGGCGGCAAAGAGGGGGGCGTCAAAGAGGGGGGGGGTGCAAGTCATGACCGGCGGCACGTGCGCGGCCCGGCGGGGGGACCAGGGACGCACGGAAATAAGAAGCGGCGCCATGAGATCTGGGGAAATCTCATGGCCCCCGCCAGGATATCCGACCCCCCCCCTGGTCATCGCCCCCCTCTCTTCCGCCCCCGAGGGGGGGGGGAAGGGGGAGAACGGGGAGGAGGAGCGCCCTGCCTGCAGGAAACCCCGCGGGCGGGGCGGCAGCGCTTGGGCCGCGCCGGCGGCGGCAGCCTGCGCAGCACGCTGTGCGGTGGGCTGGGGGTCCCCGAAGCCACGACGCCCGGGGCCGAAGCTCGGGCGGCGCGCCGTCGGCCGGCCAAGCTGCGGCACCGCAAGACGCCCCCGCTGCCCGGGTGGACAGGGTGGGCCAAAGGCGGGCCAGGGTGGCCGGTCGCTGCCAGGGGGCACGGAGCGGCGCCCCGTGGGGAAACAAAACTATGGCCGAGGTCAGTGGCCCCCGCTGTCGGGGCGGATAGGGTGGGCCAGCTGGGGGGGGCACCTGGGCAAGAAACTGGAAGTGCACACTGTGGGGGGCCTCGGCGGCTGCTCGCTGCCAGGGAGGGCAGCAAGCGGCGCACCGTAGGCTTGCCAAGGCGGTGGCCGCAAGCAGCAGCCTCCACTGCCTGCAGGTAGGCAGGGCTGGCCAGGGAGGGGCCAGGGCGGCCGCTCGCCGTCGGGGTGGACAGCCAGCGGCGCGCCGTGGCCAGGCAAAACTGCGGCCGAAGCCAGCGGCCCCACTGCCGGGGTGGACGGGGTGGGCTAGGACAGGGCACCTAATCGGTCCAAGAGAGAGAGAGAGAGAGAGAGAAGGGGGGCCCCAGGACACACAAATAAATACACACAAATAAAAAGATTCCCCACATGTTCCATATATCTGGGGGGTTTTCGTCTGCCCACCCCACCTCCCATTTTTCCCATATTTTTAAGGGAATCAACGATTAATTGTGTCTGTGTTTTTTTCCCCTCCTGAGAGTGGGCGAGGAGCAGACCGCAGGGGCAGCACAACGTCAGGGAGGGCAGCGCGCCGACGGGTGCGGGGTGGGGAGGGGGAGTGAGCCACGCATGGCGGGCGCCCGGCAAAGTGGCCCGCCAGCGGCTCAGGAGTGAATGCCGTCAGTCGAAGTTGGCGTCTTCGGGGTCGCGACCTTACGCGGGCGGGCCAGTCCGAGCGGTAGACCAGGGTGCGCGTCAGAAGCATGGTGGGCGGGAGTTGGGAAGGCGCTGCCTGGACTGGTCGTTGTTGGGCCCCGGTGGCGTCAGCGCGTCGTTTGCCTTTCCCCGTGGGGTCATGGCCCGTTCCTTTGCCCTTGCCCTTGTCCCACTGCCGCTGGTCAATGTGCCGCACCTGCCTCTCCCAGGCGGCGGTCCAATCGATCCAGAGGCCTCGTTTCTTGCAGACCAGGCTGCTGTCAAAGTTCTCCTCACGCAGCTGGAGCACCACCTCCTGTCGTGAACAAAAACATGGCAAGAGGTCTCGGCTGCACACAGGATTGACCCTGGGGCAAGAACGACCTCTGGTGCGCGGCTTCAAAGGAGCCGCCGGGGAGGCCAAATCAACGCAATCCACGCGGGCTGGGGGTCCACGTAGGTGCAGAGCCTCTGGGCGCCTCGATTTTCTAGCGGCCCCTGCTCCGCGGGACAGGGCACGCCCGCAGCCCTGTCCATCTGGCGAGCCCACGCCACCAATCGGGACAGGCTACTGAGAACATTCGTCGGGGAAGCGGCAGCAGCAGTCTGCGGGGGATGGGCAGCAGCAGCAGCAGCAGCAACAGTACCACGGCGACAAAGGACGGCAGCAAGGAGAACGGGAGGGTGAAAAAGGACGGCGACAAAGGAAGAAACCACTGCCCGACATCTGGCGAAGCTAGGAAAGGCCGACGGAGAAAAAACAAGAGCGGGCAGCAGTCATGCTGTGTGCCCCCTTGCCAGGGGGCCCTTGCGGACATCGAGGTCCCTCGTGGAGGCTTCACTGCATTGCAGGCCGCGTCGAAGATTGGGTCGAGGAACCCCTCCTGATCCTGCTCCTCCTGCTCCTCCTGCCAATCCTCGTCACCGTCCTCCTCTCTCCCTCCTGTCGTCCTTCTCCGACACGTGTTCCTCCATCATCCTCCCAGATCCCTCCCTCATCTCCCACTCATGCATCTCGTCTTGCTCCCCTCTCCTACCGTTCCCCCTCCTCCTCCTCCTCCTCCTCCTCCTCCTCCTCCTCCTCCTCCTCCCCCTTCTCCCTCTCCTCCTCTCTCCTCCTCCTCCTCCTCCTCCTCCTCCTCCTCCTCCTCCTCCTCCTCCTCCTCCTCCTCCTCCTCCTCCTCTCTCCTCCTCCTCCTCCTCCTCCTCCTCCTCCTCCTCCTCCTCCTCCTCCTCCTCCTCCTCCTCCTCCTCCTCCTCCTCCTCCTCCTCCTCCTCCTCCTCCTCCTCCTCCTCCTCCTCCTCCTCCTCCTCCTCCTCCTCCTCCTCCTCCTCCTCCTCCTCCTCCTCCTCCTCCTCTTGTTCTTCTGCTTATTATTAGTAGTAGTATGATTATTCTTAGTACTACTAGTAGTGTTATTCTTCTTGTTCATAATATTATTCGTATTAACCGTAGTAGTGTTCTTCTTCTTAGTGGTATTATTAGTCTTATTAGTATGTGGATTATTCTTCTTATGTACCAGTAGTACTATGATCCGTCTTAGTATTACTATTACTGATATGATTATTCTTATTGGTATTATTATTACTATGATTATTATGAGTAGTGCTCGCATGTGTCTTATTGTTTTGGTTATTCTCCCTCCTCCTCCTCCTCCTCCTCCTCCTCCTCCTCCTCCTCCTCCTCCTCCTCCTCCTCCTCTCCTCCTCCTCCTCCTCCTCCCCCTCCTCCTCGTTCTCCTCCTCCTCCTCCTCCTCCTCCTCCTCGTCCTCTTCCTCCTCCGCCTCCTCATCCTCCTCCTCCTCGTCCTCCTCCTCCTCCTCCTCCCCCTCATCCTCCTCCTCCTCCTCCTCCTCCTCCTCCTCCCCCTCCTCCTCTTCTTATTATTACTCGTCTTCTTCTTCTTATCATGATTCTTCGTCTTATGAGTATTATTAGTATTGATATTATCATTATGATTATTATTATCCGTATTATTATTCTTAGTATTACTATTATTATTCGTATCCGTCTTATCATTACTAGCATTAATCTTAATATTCTTATTAGTATTAGTGTTATTATTCTTATTCTTATTAGTATCAGCATTCTTATTATTATTATCATTATTAGTCGTCGTGGTCGTCTTCGTCTTATTACTATTATTAATGGTATTAGTGTTCGTCTTACTCTTCCTCTTATTAATGGCATTATTATTCGTAGTATTATTATTATTATTATTATTTCTCCTCCTCCTCCTCCTCCTCCTCCTCCTCCTCCTCCTCCTCCTCCTCCTCCTCCTCCTCCTCCCCCACCCCCCTCCCCCCCATTATCAACAACTCCTCCACGTAGAACCGCCCAGACGTGTCGCCAGGCCGGGCCGAGCAGTCCGCCTGAGACCTCTCACCACGCATGGCCCGGAAGCTTGTCGTCTGCATCGGCCTCAAGGGTGCGTCGCTTTCAAGGTATGGCCATCGCCTTCGCGACGCGCCCATTCGTGTCAGAGGTGCGCGGCGGATTCCAGGATGGAGGGCGGGTCCTTTCGCAAATGTGGCCCTCGGCGCAGCGCCGCGCATGCTTGCGCAAAGGACGCAACGGCTGCAAGGATGGAGGGCGGGTCGTTTTCGAAATCTGGTTCAGCGGGTTATCGCCGCGCACATTCGTTTTCAAGCATCTGCCAGAAGTGCATGGACGGAGGGCGGGTCTGTTTCAAAATGCGGCTCTCGTTCTAACCTCTCGCACACTCGTCATACAAATTAGCAACAGTGGTAAGGGCTCGTATGGCTGAGATCCTAGGAATGGTGGTCTGGCACGATTTAGGGTCGTCAGGACGCCACGGCCATGTCGAATCGCTGTGCTGAAGTCCCAGGAATGATGCTCTGCTACGATGTAGGGTTGTCTGGACGCCAGAGTCATGTTGTATGGCGACGTTGCAAACCCAAGAACTGTGTTCTGGCACGGTCAAGTATTCTTATACGGTTGTCTTCAAATGGGGCACGTCCCGCAATGAAAATATATCATTGTTGAGACATCTGCTGAACGAACTTGGACTTAGGGTTGCCTCGCAACATCGTTGGTGCGTCTTGGGTTTGCACTGGCCGTCATCCTCCTCCTCCTCCCCCACCTCCTCCTACTCCTCCTCCTCTTCCTCCTTCCCCTCCTCCTCCTCCTCCTCCTCCTCCTCCTCCTCCTCCTCCTCCTCCTTCCGTTCCTCATCTCACCCTCATTCTCCACCTCCTCCGCTTCCTTCTCCACCTCCTCCTCGTGATTTTTCCCCTGCTCCTTCTCCTCCTACTCCTCGTCCTCCTTCTCCTCCCCCTCCTCATCCTTCTTCGTCCGCCTCTCATCCTCCATCTCCCAGTTGACGAAGACAACGAGGACGCCGACGCCGACGCCAACGCCGACGCCGGCGCTGCCGCCGCCGAGGTCGGCGATGACGGCGACGGTGACGACGACGACGGTGACGACGACGACGACGACGACGACGACGACGACGACGACGACGACGACGACGACGACGACGACGACGACGACGACGGCGACGACGACGACGACGACGACGACGACGACGACGACGGCGCCTCGGTGATCTCCTGCTCGCTGAAGATGCGCCCCAGATGGCTCTCGGAGCCAGCCTCGATCGGCGACCCAGTCGGGGAAGCAGGGGTCGACTTGCGGTCGCTCGGGCATCCATTTCCCTGCATGTTTCGGTATCGTTCGTGTTTTTCGTCGCTCAATGATCTAGGATGCTCCTCAATAATCCCCGGCGAGAAAAAACGCACACGTCCAAGCGACGTCAAGTCGAGAGTAGGAGAGAGGAATGACTGTGAGGCAGGAGGAGGAAGCAGGAGGGGTGAGGAGGAGGAGGAGGAAGGAGGAGGAGGAGGAGGAGGAGGAGGAGGAGAAGAGATGAGAAGGAGAAAGGGGAGGAGGGGGGGGAATGGAGGAGGGAGGAGGAGGAAGGAGGAGGAGCATGGAACATACCTGGGTCCGAGAGCATAGGTCCGGAATGTAAGGAGGTGAGACACAGGATGCACTGGCCATCAGGAGCAAGTCACACTCGCCGGAGAGCCCTTGGAGGCTGAAATTTGCCAAACAACCATATGTCGTTTTTCTCGGGATGCGAGGGTGTCAGGGGAGGAGAACGGAGGATGGGGAGGAAGGACAGACCACCTGATCTACAGCACAAGTCTTGCCATGAGGAATCTTGCACAGGGAGCGGGGCCCCTTCACCAGGTTCTTGTTTAGGGGCCGTTCGAAGAATACCTTTGGAAGGACCTGAAAAAACTCGAAATCATTCCGAAACAAATGCGGTCACTATTCCAACGAGTTGCCGGTGCCATCGTGCAGACGAGTTGACTACGATGCGCTCCAGCAGCAGAACTCCACCATGATCAGGCAGACGTACCGACCACATGGAGCCGTCCTGAGCGCATTGGTAGTACAAGCATTATAGCCTCTGTTCTGTTTTTTGTCGGTTCACGCTTGGAAGAGACGCTTCATGGCAACGCGAGCGCTCTCATTGAAAGTCCCCTCTCAACACGGACTGCATCCTCTCGGACCCTGCCCGGGGAAATGTGGTCGCTAGTTGTCTGCCTCCTGGAGCGCACGTCTTTCCTCAATGCTCTTCTCCATTATCTACAACATCCTCCTCTTCCTCCTCATCACCCTACACCCCCAACTACCTCCTCCACTCCGTACCTCAATTCGCCCTCCCCCTCTCTTCATTCCCGTCCTTCACTACATCCCTCCCTCCTTCCATATGTCCACCCCTGGCTCCCTCAATGCTTCATTCAATCCTCACTCCCTCGCTGTCGTCGTCGCCGTTCTCCTCCTACTCCTCCTCCATCACGTATCGATAGATCTCCCCTCCCGCACCCCCAAACGTGCCGGTAGGACGAGCTGGCATTTCGCCTCAGAGTTCCCCACCACTCTGATCCTGAAGCTTGACATTTGCAACTGATTCAAATATGGGAAAGGTGGTCTTAAGCGTGAATTAAGTTCGTTTACGCCGTGCTTTTCGTTGCGCAGTGATTTTTTTTGCTACGCAATATTTTACGCAATGTCGTTTACGACATGCTTTTTCGCTACGCGGTGTTTTTTTTGTACGCAGGGTTTTTGTTGTACGCAGTGCTTTGTTACGCAATGTTTTTGCGCGCGTTGTTTTTGTTGGTTTGCATATTTTGCTCGGCCGTGTTTTTTTTAGCCGTGTTGTTGTTTGTTTTACGACATGCCCCTTTTTACGCAATATGTTTTGTTTACGCCGTGTTTTTGCACGCGGTGTTTTTTACGCAATGTTTTGTTTTACGCAGCGTGTTTGACGCAATGCTTGTTCGAATGAAAAAAAACACGGTGTACAAAAACACGACGTAGCAACAAGCACAACTGCGTAAACAAACACTACGCAAACAACAACTCGCAAGGAAACCCTACGAAGAAAACCGCATGCGAGAAACACATGAATATGGCAACGCTCCATCACAACACCGCGAAAAGCATGTAACAAGACACTGCGTAAAATTAGCATTTACTAGAAAATGTGTCAACAAAACTGCGTAAACAGAATCCGAAAAAATACAAAGAAGACAATATGCAAGACACTCTACACAAAAACCCGCGACAAAACTACACTCCGTATAAAAAAAAACGAAAACCTGAATAAAACACTACGCAGAACAACTTCATTAAAACAACAGTGCGTGAAACAAAAACAACCTACGTAAACAACAGCTCGCAAGAAAGCGCTACGAAGAAAACGAGATGCCAGGCAAAACAAACACGCTTCACAAGAACATACGAAGCACACCACACTCAGTAAGAACACTGCTGGGTGAAACAAATAAGAGAAAACACAAACGAACAAAACACGACGTAAAAACACTGCGTGTTCTGTGTATCTATATGTATGTATGTTATACAAAAAGCTGCCGAGCTAAACACTGCGCAAACAGACCTCACAGGGAAACGCGAGACGTTGACACTGCGTAAAGCCCTACGTAGAAAAGAACAAACACTTGGAGAGAGAGGAGGAAGCAAAAAACACACACAAGGGAGAGAGATAAAACAAAACAAAACCTGCGTGAGAAAAAAAGCTGCGCAGAAACACAGCGAACAGAAGAAAACGCCCTGCGTGAAACAGTGCGGGGGATAAAAAACAACCACGTAAAAACCACCACGTGAACAACTCTGCGTAAACAATCACTGCGCAAAACAACACTGCATTAAAAGCAGTCTTGTATTTTTATATATATATATATATATATATATATATATATATGTGTGTGTGTGGTACCAAAAAACTGCATCCAAAACCCTGTTCAAAGAAGTGCGTGTACAGACCCCGAGGGGAAGCACCGCGCAGAAACAAAAACGCAGAGAAAACTACAATAGACACTACACAAGAACACGCGTCAGTACTACACGTTGTAAAAACGTGGCGGACACAGCGGCTTTTACCGCGTACAGTAACACTATGAAGAAACAACCAAACATAAAAAACAGCAAAATGTTCCCCAACCCTCTTTGGTTGGGTATTCGTTTTGAATAGAGCACCGCGGTCGCGTCTCCCTCCCTCCTCCTCCTCCTCCTCCTCCTCCTCCTCCCCCTCCTCCTCCCGCCTCCTCCCGCCTCCTCCCGCCTCCTCCCGCCCCCGTGTCTCGATCTTCCCCTCTCGCATCGTGCGCATCTCTTGGGTATGCATGTCGTCTGCGGTACCTGTCTTCGGTCTCGCCGACTCTGGGTGGCTGCGATCTGCGACACTGTCGCCACTTTCGAGGGCTGCGGGTGGGTCCAGCGGAGTGAGGCACCGCGCAGACCTGAGCGGGACCTCGCCGTCCCTGGGGGGCTGCGATCTGCGACACTGTCGCCACGTTCGAGGGCTGCTGGTGGGTCCAGCGGGGTGAGGCACCGCGCAGACCTGAGCGGGACCTCGCCGTCCCAGGTAGGCTGCGATCTGCGACACTGTCGCCACTTTCGAGGGCTGCTGGTGGGTCCAGCGGAGTGAGGCACCGCGCAGACCTGAGCGGGACCTCGCCGTCCCTGGGGGGGCTGCGATGTGCGACACGGTCGCCACTTTCGAGGGCTGCTGGTGGGTTCAGCGGAGTAAGGCACCGCGCAGACCTGAGCGGGACCTCGCCGTCCCTGGGGGGCTGCGATGTGCGACACGGTCGCCACTTTCGAGGGCTGCTGGTGGGTCCAGCGGAGTGAGGCACCGCGCAGACCTGAGCGGGACCTCGCCGTCCCTGGGGGGCTGTGAGCCTCACGAAGGCCACGTCGTCACCTCCGTATAACGTCTCCCACGCTACTCGTGCCCCGCATTGCGCCGGGGGTGGGTATGTCGCCAGGGTGTTTAAAAACTGCGCTACATATATGGAATAACAATAATAACAATAAATAAATAAAATGAAATAAGTAAATACATACATGAACGAATACATACACACATAAATAAATACGTGCATAAACACTATGGTTAATAATTATAGTATTACAATTGATAATATTAGTAATAACAATACTAATAATGGTAATAATAAGAATCAGAATGTCAGTAATCATGATGCGAATCGTAATAAGAATGATAACAATAACAACAAATATAATAAACGCGCAGATTAAACGTACAAAAACAAGTTAACAGACCCCGAGGGGCAACACTGCGCAGTCCAACAATACGCAGAAAACAAAATACAAGAAGCACTGCACAAGAGCACGCGAAATTACTACACTCCGTGAAAGAATGGAATAAAACACTTGGACTTCTTTTCGTTTGTTTGGAACCAGGAGGAGGGAGAGGAACCGGGAGGAGGCGAGGAACCGGAAGGAGGAGGGGGAACCTGGGGGGGAAGAGGTGGAAAAAAACACTGCGTAACAAAAAGCACTACGTAAAAAAAACACTACGCAAAAAAAACACTACAAAACGTACACAAAAATCACGATGCAGCTTAAGATGCAGCTCTCGCCTTCGTGCCGCGCAAGTTCGTCTCGAAACGGTGCGACATGTTCACAGATGGAAGGGATCGTCTCAGAGTGGGGCTCTGCGCCTTAGCGCCGCGCAGACTCGTTTAAAATATCTGTAAGAGCTTCAAGGGTGGAGGGCGGGTCGGTCTCAAAATGAGGCTCTCGCCTAAGCGCTGCGCACGTTCGTCTAAAAGCTTGCAAAAGCTTCAAGGGTGGAGCGTGGGTGGCTCTCGCCTTAGCGCCACGATCACTGGTCCTAAAAATTTGCAAGGTCCCAGGAATGGAGGACGGGTAGCTTTCAACATGGGGCTATCGCATCAGCGCCGTGCACGTAAGATGTGAAAGCTCGCAGCAGCTTCAAGGATGGAGGGTGGCTCCTTTTCAAAATGTTTGCCCTCGCCTTAGCGCCACGCTCTTTCGCCGTATGAAATGCAGCAGCTTCGAGGATGGGGATCACCAGGTCGTTTTCAAGATGGGTCTGTCGCAATAGCGCCGTGCACACTCGTCTTAAAGCTGGTGGCAACTCGACGGATGGAGGACGATTGCTTGTTCAGGGTAGCGCCCTCGCGGCAGATCTCTCGTACTGGGAAAGACCCCGAGCTTCAACCCGCGCAGCACTGCAGGGATCGAGCGCGGCTCCGGGCCAACATGAAGCCATCGCCTAAGACTTCCCCGAAGTCCACGGCCAGAAGTGCAGGCTGGTGCAGCAGGTAAACATCGGGTGGGGGGGGCGGTCCGTTCTCGAAAAAAAAATTGTCCCTGAACATCTCGCTGAACTGCATGATCGTTTTTGTTCACACTCCTGGCTACGCGCCAGAAGGATGCAAGGCAGTTCCTGCCGAAAACGGGGCCCTCGCCATTATGCCACGCCCATACGAGCGAGGATCGAAAGGGGGTCTTACGCGAGATGGCATAGCGAGCTTACGCCGCGGCTTACGCGGGCCACCAACGCGGCACGCCACATTGACGAGGAAGGCGCTGACGCGCGACCTTACGCGCGCAGCTTGCACGCGAATGTCGGTGAAGACGACCCCGTCGTCTTGCGTCGCTCACATGACGCTGGCCTTTCAAGGGGGCGGTTCTAGTAGTGCTTATAGGGACGCATGAAGAGGGGACTTCGAACAGGAGGGTGGATTGCAGCATCGATGACTCATCTTTGCTTTACTCTGGTTATCATCCTTCTCCCTTCCCCTCCAAGCCTCCATCCATCCATAAACCCTCCTTTCGTGTCTCCTTCCTCACTCTCTCCATCTTCCCCATAATGTCCTACCTCCTGCTCCTCCCTCCCTTCACCCCCTTACCACCCACGCGACCGTGCTGCGCAACTTGTCGAAGACCTTCTCGGCCTTGCTGGCGTCCTGACATTTTCTCAACACGTACTTGATGATGGCATCCACGTTGTTGACGGTCTAGGGGCCCAAAGGTGAAGTTGCAGCAGCAGCAGCAGCAGGAGCAGCAGCAATTGCAACCAAGCAGCAGCACCCGAGATGCGCTAGCATATATGTCAACCAGTTCTCAAGCATGCATTGTCTTCATGACGTCCACCGTACCATTGCAGGTCTGTCCTACCATGCGAGCATGAGTACGAGTAACATGCGTGAATGCCGCATGCCAGTGCTGCCAATGATGCCTCATTCTTCTGCTCGTCCTCATCTTACTCCTCATCAGATTCCCGCTTGTGTGACACTCATCCTTGGCATTTCCTGGCGGCAGACGGGCCTGAGGATGAGGTTCTGTAGCCAGCAGGCCCAGAGGGGGATTGCGGTGTTGACGCTTACCTCACACATGTGTGCTTCAAAGGCGCAGTGCCCAAAGGACGGTACTTGGAGTGATGATGTTGACATGGATGTGATGGCGAGAAGGGTGAAGCAGAGGAAGGAGAGGACGAGGAAGAAGTAAGGAGGAGGCGCAGGCAAGTTGAGCGAAATCAATGGCCCCACCTGGGAGGCTGGGGGTACGGAGCCGAGACCCGGCCCAGCCAAGACCGGCCACTTGGCCTCTCCAGACCTCGCCGTGACTTTTGCACGACGCGGTTCCTCGAAGGTCTGGGCCACCTCCCCGGGACGGCCTCGTCCATGCTGGCTCTCGAAGGTCCCATGGGGCCCGGAGGAGAGCACCCCGGAGGCCGAAAACTGCCCCAAAACCCCTCCGCCTCGAGCTCTGCTCACGACGCGCGGAGGTCTGGGCTCCCCGAACCCCTCGCGACCAGGCGGCCCCACCGCCCGCGGGGAGAGAGGGGGGGGCGGTGCCTCGTCCACGCCGGCTTTCTTGGCCTTCTTCTCCGCCTTCTCTCGGGGCGGCAGCGCCCGCTCCGCTCGGGAAGGCGGAGAAGGCCAGCGAGAGCCCAGGTCGCCCCCAAGCGCGATGGCCCGCGGCTCGTCGTTGTCTTCCTCCTCGTCCTCCTCCTCTTCCTCCTCTTCCTCCTCTTCCTCCTCCTCCTCCTCCTCCTCCTCCTCGTCCTCCTCCTCTTTCTCCTCCTCATCCATTTCCTCCTCCTCCTCCTCCTCCTCCTCTTCGTCCTCCTCCTCCTCCTCCTCCTCCTCCTCCGCCTCCTCCGCCTCCTCCCCCCTCTTCCGCCTCTTCCTCCTGCTTTTCCTGCTCTTCCTGCTCCTCCTGCTCCTCCTGTTCCTGTTGCTCCTGTTCCTGCTCCTCCTCGTCCTCGTCCTCCTCCTCCTCCTCCTCCTCTTCCTCCTCCGCCGGTTATTATTATTTTTATTGTTCTTACTATTAGTATTAGTATGGTTTCTTCTTACCACTATTCTGTTAGGTTCAAGATTTCCTTATGCTTCGCATTAGTAGTATTACTATTTTGTTTATTAATATGATTCTTACTCGTATTATTATTACTCGTTGTATTATCCCCATTCTTATGTTATTTTTCCTAACATTACTGTTTTTTGTTTCTGATCAGTAATCGTCTTGCGATTACTCTTGACAAATAAGTGTCGTTTGTATTACTCGTGCTATTATTAGTATGATTCTGTTTATTCTCATGATTGTGATGGTTATTATGCTTGTGAGTCGTCTTCTTCTTTTCGGTAATAATATTAATGTTGGTATTAGTTGTCTTCGTGGTATTCTTATTCATAGTATACTCATTGGCCTTATCATGGTGGTTCATCTGATTATTGTTATGACTACCCATGTTATTACTACTAACATCATTAGCAGTATTACTTTGCATTCTTCTTGCAATGATCATTCGTCGTATGAGCAGTACTATGGTCCGCAATCGTATTCGTATTAAATATATTTCCCACAGCATTATGATGTTTAGCATTATTTCGGTCATTGCGATTATTCCTCGTATTCTTCATAGTAGTGTTGGTATTATTATTGAAATGACTGGTATTATTTTGCTGCTTCTTCATATGCTAATGATGTTTCTTATTACTGTTCTTCTTTGTCGTATGAATAATATTACTATTCGTCCTCCTCCTCCTCCCCCTGCTCCTCCTCATCATCCTCCTCCTTGTCCTCCTCCTCCTTTTCCTCGTCCTCCTCCTGCTCCACCTCTTCCTCCTGCTCCTCCTCCTCCTCTTGCTCCTTCTCTTCCTCGTCCTCCTCCTCCTCTTCCTCCTCTTCCTCCTCTTCCTCCTCCTCCTCTTCCTCATCCTCCTCCTCCTCCTCCTCCTCCTCCTCCCCCGCCTAATCTCAAATGACGGCCGCCGCCGTCGAATGTTTTTAAGTGCAAACCCATTTGCTCAAGAACTCCGCGAACCAAATGCTAGCGGTCGGAGCAAGCGGCGCGCATGCAGCGGCAGGGGGCAGGAAAAGAGAGATGATCGCACTGGGAATTCAACACCAGTCCTCGACCATCTGGTTTCATTGGTCTGGGCAGCAGACCGCAAGACCAAAACATGAGATGTACAAGTATGGCGTTACACCCCTGCTGCGCCATCTGCGACTCTGGGTGTGGCTCAGTTCGTACCGCAGGCGCGGCTCTCGTCAGCGCGCCTGTGGCGCGCCGTATTGACCGCCTCCTTGGTGAAGGCGGCCTCGGCAGAAACCCTCACGCTCACGTAGCGGTCCTTCATCGCTTTGACGAGGTCGCCTCGCTCAGCCTCCAGCTTGGTCAAGGCATCGGTCAGGCGCGCCGAAGTGTCGCGCCATTCCAAGTCGACTCCATCTTGAGATAATACTTCTCGGAGAACGGCGATGACCACTCGAACTCGGCGGCATGCGATCTGCCCTGCACCAGCGAGTAGGTGTGCCACAAATCCGTTCACGTCATCGAACCACTTGGCGGGGATCAGGGTCACGACGTCATACACCAAATCGACTAGCGTCTGGTGGGGCTTGCCAATGCTGTAGTTGAACGCTCTGAACGATCTCAACGCATCGACTCCTTCAGTGGTCCGCGGGTTTCAGCCCCCATCGTCCCGCCGAGTGCGCCGAGCGCGAGGTCGTCGACGTTGCTGGCACTGCTGTCGGCGAAAACTCATTGCACGTAGATGTCCACCATCATGTACAAGATCGGCATGCAAGCGCAGTCACGCAACTTGCGTCTCTCGGCAGCAACGGACGAGACTGTTCATCTACAGCAGGAACAGCACAGTGGCCTGGTTCGTCTGTTTGGCGAGCCCGTTGTCGCCCAACGAGACGCCCATTCGAAGCTGCCTGGAGAGCCACCCCAACGAGCCCATCACCAACTCCGCAAAGCTCCTCTCGGCATCCGTAGCCAGAGCCTTGGTCTGCTTCGCGTGGGCCTGGGACATCGCGAGGGTCTCCATCGCGTCGATGAAGTGAGTCACGCCGATCTTGGCCGAGCAGTCTTGGCCTGCTCGGCGCCCTTGCCGCGGTACCTACATGGGGTTTTCTCTTCGGTCGCCATCGGCGCCTTCTCGAGCTCGCCGGTCGCGGTCTTGGACCAGGCGCCGCCGCCGCCGCCGGTCGCGAGCAAGTCGCCCACGCAAGCCCCGACGAGGCCGACGAGCTCCCCCCCTCGACAGAGAGGGAGAAGGCGCGCCCCTAGCGGCCCCCCCGCCACGCGTTGCCGTTGAACGCCCGCCGCAGCTTGCGCCGCCGCATTCCGCCAGCGCCCTCGGCGCCGTAGACCGCGACGTGGCAGACGAAAAACTACCTCTCTCGAATTCCAAGCGGCGGCGGCGAGGGCGGCCGCAGCACTCGCATACAATTGACGCCATATCTTGCACTCGCGGCGTCGAGCTCGAAGAGGGGCCCGCGCTCCCTGGCCGCCGCGCTGCTGATCAGGTGGGAGACCATCACCGAGGATGTAGAGGCGTTCTCGCGGACGTGAACCGACTCGCAGCACCCTGCTGCCGCCTGACAGGACTCGGCCTTCAGGGGGGGGGGCGGGTCGAACTCCCCCATGTCAGCGTGGGCCCACCTCGACGGGGCGGGCTCCACAGTCTCGAGCGCAAATCATGGCCTGCGGCGCGCGCGGCCAGGAGGGGCTGGGGGCGCATTCACATGAAGAAAGGCGCACTCAATGAAAATATCATGGCCCCCGCCACGACACGCACCCCCCCTAGTGAGCGCCCCCCCCCTTGGCCGGCCCCGATTGACGTAGATGCTGGAGGGGAGCTGCCTTCGGCGCGAGCCGGGGATGGGCCCGCGGCCCACGCCGCAGGCGCCGCCGACGACCTGCCCAGCAGCGGCCCGCGCTCGGGGACCATTGGAGCACTCGCCTCCAAACCCTCGCGACGAACGTCAAGGGGGCCCACGAAAGCAAGGCGCCGCGCTGATTTGCGGGCCCTCCGCGGCGAAACGGAGCCGCAATGGGCTCGCCAGGACCGCGCCTGCATCATTCCGTGGCCACGTCGCGCGAGGAATGCCCTTCGCCGCTGCAGGGCGGCGGGCAGCGTGGACTCAGTCCGCCACCCTGTCGGGGCCGCGGACGCCGCGGCCGATCACGCGGGCAACCCCGGACCAGCGGCGGAACCAGGCCGGCGACTCGCCAAGCTTGACGCGCGCCCTCCCGAAGTAGACGTAGGCCCCGCCGGGGAAGGGGCCCCCTCCTCGCGGGAGTCGAGCGCGCCAACCTAGCAATCCTCGCGCGGTTGTCGCCATCTATCTTCAGGAGCGCCGCCACGGCAGGCTCGAGGCCATCGCGGACTCCGGGTCGAGAGCGGCCTCGCGGACGTCGAGCTCCACCGCCTCGCCGTCTTGGAGAACCGACCTGGGGGCACTAGGACCGCGCGCCCCCAGCGCCCAATTCGCCGGCGAGCACCCATCGCGCGCCACCAGCACGTCGCGAACCAGGCCCACGATGTCCAGAGAGCGCGGAAGTCCTTCTCCTTCGTGATCTGGGCGTTCTGCACCACGCGGTGGAACGCCTCCTGCCAAACTCCGACGGCGCGCGGCCCTGCCGACCTGCTCGCGGGCCTCCGACGCCGCGCTCTCGGACTCGACGCCGCTCTCAAATGCGCGGGCCAAGGGCTCCTTCGAGAACTCCTTGCCGCGGCCAACGAAGACCGACCAGGGCCGCCCGGCCTGGCAAATTAGCCCAGACACCTACAGACCTACAGCGCGCCCAGCATCACGTGGAAAGCTAACCTGGCATCGCCCGGCGTCCGCTCTGGGCCCGCGCGCTCGGCTCAAACCACGCCGCCGCGAAAGTGGCATCCGAAGCCCCGCGCCGCCTCGATGAACGAACGCATTCTTCGCGCCAGACCCCCCGAAGCATCTCGCGACGGCCACGCTGGCAGCGCGGCGGGAGTTCGCGAGGAGGTCGCAGACGTCGCGCCCTGCGCCAGGGCAGATCACCCACCGCTCGCGTCTCTCCTTCTCTCCGGGCGACACGACGGGCCCGAGATCGCGGCCGCCTAGGCACTGACGCCCTCCTGCTGGATCCTCGGGAACTTCAATATTCCCGCCCCTTAATGGAAGGCCCCGTTCTTGGCGCCCTCGGCCTGGCCCCCATCAGCTCCGGCTGCTTCCCGCGCCGCCGCCCCCTCCTGGAGATCAGCCCCTCGGCCGGGGAGCCATCCTGGACGCGGTCGTCGATCTCCCCCCAGGTCGATCTGCTGCTCGATCGCGCGGGGGATCGATCGGCCAAGCTCGCCGGGCCACCTGGCGGCCGCGCGCGCCCTGGACTCGTTCTCGACATCCCCCTCCTGCACTTCGCCCCGCGCGGGGCCTCGCGCCGGCGCTTCGCCCCACGCTGGGCCCCGTAGATCGCGACCGAGGCGGCAAGGGGAACCGCGTCGGCCGACAGCGAGGGCCCCCCGCCTGCTCGCCAACGCAGCCCAGCTGGCAGCTGCGCGGATCACACTCGAACAGCACTTCCTTCTCGACGAGCTCCTTGGCCCCGATCACCTCGGGCAGATGCCGCGCGCCGGGCGCGAGCGGTTGCCCGGCAGAACGCGCCGCCCAAGACCTGCGACGGCAACCAAGACCCGGTCGGACATGGCCAGGAGAGGCCCCGCAGCACCCTGCGCCTCGAAGACGGCGACGGCAGCGGCGCCCCCCTTGAGGACATCGCACCGCCCCAACAAAACTCCCCACGGACCGCAGGGCATCGCGATCACAGCGACGCACGGGGCCCTCCTCCATGAGCTGCCCCCCCCCCGAACATCACCGCCCCAGCCGTTCTCAATGCCCAGCGGCTGGCTGCGACTGTAGCAGAAGGTGGTCGAGGCGGGGGGGCGCCGGGCCGAACTGGCCACAGAAGATGCGCTTCAGCCGCAACCTGCCCCTGTGGCCTCCGAGCACGCGCGGCGGCGCCTATCCATGCGTCTCAGGCCTGGGTCACCACGGCGCGCAGATCCTCGCGCGCAGCCTTGGACAAGTTGAAACGCCTGGAGCTCGCTATCCTGATGGCCTCGTCGTCGACCCTGTCGATCTTCCTCGGGCCCTCGAAGGTGGCGGCGCGGTCCTGCCCTGCGACGAACCCGGCCAGCACCTCCACCGAGTCGACAATGCCGACGTCGACGGGCATCCTAGTCGGCCCGACCTGCTAGCGGCCCTCTGGAACTCTGGGCCGAGACAGGCAACTGGGAAGGACGAGCAGGGGAAGACGAGCAAGTGAACGCTGAGGCGGCCTCCGACCACGTCGATCATGGGGCAGTCGCAGGGCCCGAGCTCGGCAGAACCGGCTCGCTTGCCGGGAGCGCCCGCGACCACGCCGAGCTTCGCCCGGCAGCCCCTGCCGATGAGGAACGGCGCGCCCTAGTCCAGCTCAGCGGAACCAATGGCGAACCTCCGATGCCCGCCAGCATCTCGCACGCGGCGCCAGACTCGGCGCCGCCCCCTGCCCCGCGGACGACGGGGCCCAGCGGCCTCGAGCCCTCCATCACGCCGGGCGCGCCGATTGTCGAGCCCCCTGCTGGGGGGCACCGCGCATCGTCGCCCGGCACGCCGTCATCTGGGCCGCTCGGGGCCTCCTGCCCCCAAGACCTCTTGACGGTGTAGACGCCGCAGGCAGCGGCTTTCGGGCCATCGGCAAACTCTGCGAACGCGAGACCTGTGCACACGCCGACATGGATCTTCTCGCTGCCGAGCGGCGGACCCTCCATGTCCAGAACCCCCACCTACCGGTCGAAGTCCACAGGGGGCGCCGCGAAAGACCCCTGCGCCGCGTCGCCCTCGCAGGTGTACTTGTCGGCACCTGGGGCGCCCTCTGGCATCTCGTCGCCTAGCGATGGCACCGGATACTCCATCACCATCTTTCTCGCTCGGCTGGCCGTCTCAGACCCCTTTGAAAGCTCGCTCTGGCCAGGCGCGGCCGGCGCGGGAATGCCTCGGCCCCGCAGCCCCCGCACCCCGAAGTGGCCACGAAACCTCCGGCCGCGGAGCGCGAAGAGCAGCAAGCCAATCATGCACCTCCAGAGGGCATCGCCGCCATTTCCGTCGGCCTTAAACATGCGGACGCCATTCGAGTCGCACTCGCGGCAAATGACGCGCCACGTCGCGCCGCTCGCGCACTTGAACAGCTGCGGCCCTCCGCCCAGAGCGCCCTCGCAAGGGCGCGCCATCGCTGGCTCGGGGCCCGAGCGCGCTCTCCGCGCAGGCTCGCACTCCGCGTCGATCACCGCGGCGCGAGGGCCAGGCTTCGGCCTTGCCCGGGCCGCCAACTTCCCCGCCGCACCCAGGTCGGCGCTGCTCGAAGACGCGAGCACTTCGGCGATCCTGACCTCTCCCGCTAAATTGAACTCGCCGTCGCAGCCGCTGACCGAGTAGGAGCTCGACGACGGTCTACCCGGTGAAAGGGGGGCGGTAGATCTTCTAGACTTCGGGCAGTTGGCGCCGCCATGCCAATGGCCTATGCCCGCAGCTCTCACGCCACAACTTACCGACGCGGGCAAGGGTTTGCCATCGCGACGGCGGCCCTTGGAGCTCGAGGGCCGACCCCGGCGGGCCCCTTTCTGCGCCCGCGCACCTGGCCGCGGCGGCCGCCCTCGGCTCGGCACATCTGCTCGCGCTGCGCGATGGCCGCGAATTCCTGGAACACCTCGTCAACCCACCTGGACGAGCTCCTCGAACCTGGCCTCGCCCTCGCCAAGGTTGGCGTCGAACTCCGAAATACCTGCCGCTCGAGCTCGCGCAGCGTCGCCATCTTCGCCCTCCTCCTCGACGCCTGCTCGCCGCGCCGACTGCCGGCAATGCCGCTGCCATCTCGCGTTGAATCGCTGCGGTTGGGGGCGTGGTATCTAGTCGTTCTTGCCTCTCCACTCGCTCTCGTGGGCGTTGGGGCACTGCATGCAGCTCTGCCGAACGTCTCCTGGTCACACTCGTTGCCAGCGCTGCTGGCGACGCGCTCGCGTGGTCGGACTTCTCAAGGCCGGGGGAGTTCAGCAACGGGTGAGTCTGCAGGTCGCTCGAGATGCCCGCCCCCTCGCTTACCTCACCGAAGTCGCCGAACGCCTTCGAGCGTCGGGCGACGCGCTGTTGCATGCTCTCGCCAGGGGATCTCCAAACAGAGGGCGAGCCCCTCCTCCTTCGCGGAGTCGCCAAGGGAGTTGGGTCGCCGATCCGAGCCTTCGGCGGTCGCCTTCCTCCTGGCGCGTTGTCTTCCCACTTCTTAAGCGACCCCCCCCCGCGGGCGCGGGCCGCTGGATGCGGGTGAGCGAACTCACCGCGTGGAGGTGGATGGGCGTCGGGTCTTGTTTCTTGTTTTTCCCATGCGCCCGCGGAAGACGTCGCAGGCCCGCTCCGGGCACTCCTCGATGAGACGCGGGTCTCCGAACTCGAGCTGACGCGCGACGTCGCGTCGATATAAGTGCCGCCGCGCGCGACGCGCTTCGCGTAGCTGCCAGAAAAGCAGACTCGCAGTGCAGCTGCTCGCGCACGGCGCAGCACGCCCGCGCTGGCTGGACGAGCCCAACCGCCCATGCCAGACTCGGATGAGGATCCGCCAACTTTCTCGTCGCGGATGCCCCCCAGTTCCCCGCCGGATGGCCCCCGCCCCCGCCGCGGGACGCGATCGCCGCCTTCCGCGCCGCGCCGCGGCGAAGGTGGGAGCTGACCGAGGGCGAATCGGCCAGCTCAGCAACCATCAAGCGACGCCCGCCGCCGTCGAGCGCTCTGCAGGCGCAAACCCGCGCGCCCAATATCTCCGCGAGCCAGACGTCAGCGACCTGGGCGAGCGGCGCGCAGAGGCGGCAGGAGGCAGAAAAAAATACGATCGCACAGGGGCGCCTCATCCCCCTCATCCCCCCCTTTTCCCCCCCTGCCCCCCCCCTTCCTGCCCCCCCCCCGTTCCCGGCACGTTGTTTGCGCGGCGGGATCCACGACCCAAAGAGAGCGGATCCCACGGCAGAAAAGGGGGGGGAGGAAGAGGGATGAGAGGCCAAATCACGTTGCCCACCGACCTTTCAGCAGCGGGCTTCGAGCGGGGGAAACAGCTCGGCACTCGGATCGCGGCCTTCCTCGAGAGACAGAGACCGCGCGGCAGCACCATTGCGAGGCACCCCAGTGCAAGGGCCCTAGAACATGCGCATGCGCTGACCTCAAAACGCGCCGCATTCCGAGGACCAGACGATAGGGGGGCGGCGGGCTGGGGCCACCTGCCCACAGTCCGCGGGTCGGGCGCGCAAGGCGCGCCACACTGGGACACCCCTGGCATCTGCAACCTGCCATGGAAGAGCAAGTGTGACCAGCGTCCACACAGCGCCCGCATAAATAGCCCGTTGGGCTCAGGGGCGAGGACCAAAGCAGGTTGGTTACATCTGCGGGGAACCACTTTGGCAGCACCTCGAACAGTCGGCTCGCACACGCGCACTAGCAAAATGACACTGGATTTAGCCAGCGAGTGCATCATGTCCGACTGCACCCTATACTGATGAAGCAAATACTCAAGGCGGGGATCTCAGCAGCAGCAACCTGCGCCGTGCTACCCGCGACCCGCTTGCCCTTCCAGGCCCAAGAAGGGGCCCAGTTTGGCCGGCCGCAGGCCAGCTCACATGAACTGGAACCTCAAAAACCTGAAAGCTCTCGGGCCCCCAATCCTTGAGCCAAAAACAAATCTCGTCCCTGAACTCGCAATGGGGAACAGACAAGGCACCCACATCGGTTCCCTGGGTCCAGACTCCGCTGGGGCTCTCGCAATCAGAACCGAAAACGCAATCGCCTGGACCCGCAAGCCGAAGGAGCATCAAGAGGAACAACCTTCGCACCGCACATCGCGCGCAGCCAGTGATCCAGCGGCCCGCAGGCGGGCGCCAAGACGCCTCCAGCGTCATCGACAACCACGAACGCCCACGCGGCCCTCGTGAACAGGGGCAGCGCAGGGTCTACGGCAGACCCGCCGGTGTAAATATTTCCCTAAATCCAGCCGCGGCAAGGAAAGACGACCCAACGCCAGGAGCTGACACCGCGCAAACGGAGCATGAGAGATCACTCTCTGCTGCAAGCACCCGGACAAAACAGGGTCGCCAGGGTCGCCCCCCCGCCACTCTCGCAGTGACTTGTCGAAGCCACGAGATCGCCGAAGCAGCGCGCATCGCAACAGAAGATACGAAGATGCCGAGCGCCCCTGGATCCGAAACAGGCCCAGGATGAACAAACCGACGGTCCTGGACAAGCTCGGCCTGCGGAACAAGGTCACCCCAAACGTGGGCGGCCTGCAAACTGGCCTGCAAAGCTTCGCCTGAAGATCGCAACTCGCTGCAGGCCACGGCCGCGGCATCTCAATCAGGACGCGAGAAGCGCGACCTTCCATCTTCCCAGTCAGCATCGGCCATAAAAGAATCCCTGGCGGCACGCGCGCGCTCTCGGGCCGACTCGAGATCCAAGACAGGCCCCGACGGCAGAGTCCGCAGAGAGAAACCCCGACCCAGCCACCTACGCACCGTGGGCAACACAGCTCAAGCAGGCCCTTTGACCTTGCGCCAAGGAAACTCACCCCCAGACTTCAGGACACAATTAAACACAAACTCCACGCGGCCCCTACGCGCCCATGCCCCCAGGCCCCCAACGGCAGCCAATTTCTTGCAAAACTGAGGTCCGCCTCGGGGGCCAGGGAAAACCAATGCTGCAAGCCCGAAAAAGCCCAATCCTACTGCCCCTCGAAGCTGCTGAAGATTACGATTCGAGATCCCAAGAACACTGGTGCCGCGGGAGCCTGCAAGGATGGCCCCCGCCTTCGCGACGGGCGAGAGCTTCCTGATCTGCGACGTTAGAGACCGAAGCCTGCCAGCTCGAACAAGCACCAGGTGGGCCCCCAGAGCCCGCGCCCCAGCGCGACGACCGCCAGCTCGACGCCGAGCAAAATCAACCCCGCGATTGCGAACCTGATGAGACGATATAAACCTCCAACCCTGCAGCCCTGAAGCGATCAGCCGCACCAGCGAGGACGAGAAACCCGCAGGTGTCCCTTCAGCACGTGGCGCGACGAGGCGCCTCTGCTCAAGCCACCGGCGCAACGCTTTCGCGGGCGCCGCCGAAGAGTCGCAGACGAACCGAGCCGTTCAGACGACACGCGCAATAACGCCGTCCACAACGTTGAAAAAAAAACGGCAGCCTCGGAAAACGCGGCAACCATCGCCGAACACCTCATGGACAGGTAAACGCAAGCGCGTGGTCGAAACCCAGCAGCCCGCGATGATAGTAGCGAGTATATTAGCATCACACACGCACACGCGCACGCACACACACACACACACACACACACACACACACACACACACACACACACACACACACACACACACACACACACACACACGCACACACACACACACACACACACACACACACACACATGGGCGCGCGGCGCCCGAGAAGCAGAGAACTGAGCCCCGTGCACCTGCTGGCGCAAAGCTGATGTAAAAGAGGGTACTCCAGACGCCCAGCGGCAGCGATCAGGTGGCCACGTTGCACTCGTTGGTGCGCGGCTTTTTGGAGGCCGCGGGGAGACCAAACCCAGGCGCGCAAGTCGCTGCCACCTCTTCGTTTTCAGCCATCTGAGGACCCATCTGTGCCCGCACCAAAAGTCACTCCGGCGAAGGGTCACTCTTACGTCTGGTCGAACTTAGCCACATAGATGCAGCTCCTGTCACGCCCGGCCCCCCAACGACCAGCTGCAGCGCCCCTGGGGGACTGGCCAAAGCCGAGGGGCCACCCCGATCAAGTCGCGCCCCCCTCGGGCCCGGGGAAAGGGCGGCACGGTGGCCAGGGCCAATTCAACTGGGTGCACTCCCAAGCTAAGCGACCAGCCCCACAGCATACAAAGCCACTTCCAAGCAGATATCTAAGACCAAACAAGAATCTCTGCACCAACCCATGAACAGAACACCCCGCGTCATTCCTTCCTTTTCGACACGGGCCCGCGAACGCTCTTGCGCCGATAGAAACCGCGACGACTCATGCACTCATGCCTCGGGGCCAGGGCCCCCAGGCTCAAGGGCATCCCAGGCAGACCCCCAGGTCTGCAGGCAACCCCCCAACTGCTCCCGTGGCCCATGCGGGGCCGCCCCCCTGGCCGATCATGCATGGGTTTCTGGCCTCCAAAACACTTCGTGCATCTGTGCGCCGACACCTCCATCCGCAACAGCCCCCTAAACGGACCGCCTCCACTGCGCGCCGCGTGCACAGGGGAAAAGAAACCCCATGCGAGCTGTTCGATCAGCAACGAGGCGTGAGTCGTGGAGCTCACTAGCGGACAAACTGGACCAATCTGCGAGGGCCAATGGTGACTTTTGCCAGCAGGCAAACGGAAATCGCGTGATCTCGAATCTCTGCCCTGACCTGGACGCGCCCGACATGCCTTTGACAATTGGCTATTCTTCTCCCGGGCAGAGCCTCCTCGCGCGACGCAGGGCATGGCCCCTTCCCCCAAACCACAAAATAATCAAATATCCTACCTGTATCAGATCGGCACGTGAACGCCCGTGGCGCGACGATACTTCGACTCAGCTTGGCCGCCCATTCCCGTCGCGCCAGCTCGCCAGGCGGGGCGCCCCAGTCGCCCCCCGCAGCGAAGGGCCCCCCAAGAGAATGCAGGAACTCCCCCAGACGCGCCAACAATAGGGACCGCCCGCCCCGCATGGGGACTCTTCAGCTAAGTGCAAGGAAACTGCCACGAAGCCTCCTGGAACCAAGGCGTTGACCCAGCGACCCGACGGGCCAGCGCTCGACGCGGCTCAGGCATGCCTGGCCAGGGCCCCGGGGCGGCACCCCAATGCGAACTCCTCCAGAGACCCCATCCTCACGAGCGATCCTGCCCGGGCTCAGAGAGACAAGAAAATCTTGATACCCCAACTGCTTATTGCGCCGATCTTGCTCCTCTGGCCGGACGGCAACCCCTTGCAGAAGATAGAGCCGCGCGCCTTTACCTTTGCGAACCTCACCCCACGACTCAAAATAGGCAAGAGCAGACCTCCACGACGTGGTGCTGGCCGTCCGAATAACTAACTCGTCTCGCCCCCGGTCAAACGAAGGCGCGAAAGGGGGGCCGGGCCCCCGCCGTCTTTGCCGACAACTGCCCCCGCCAGAACCCCGCCCGCCAAGGGCCCCTTCAGCGAGCGCAGAAACAAATGCATCGCGATTGACTTGGAACCCTGCAGGCACTGCACGAGGCGGCCCCTCGCCAGCATATCGCAATACTTCTCACGCTCCGCAGCAGGGGCTCGATCCCCTAGAAAACTGCGCATCTGCTGACGAATCCGAATGAACTGAAACCAATGCTCCACAGTACCCCCCCCCCCCCCCCCCCCCCCCCCCAACAAAAAATAATAACGATGGGGTCTTGCTGAACCAACCAATCCAGATAACGCGACATGCCCCGTCTCAAACGCCCAGATCGCTTCCAAGACGCATGACGGATATCCTCTTCCAACTCGAGCTGGATTCGACCCTGCAGCACTTGCAGCGCCCAACTGGACCGCGGCCAACTCCAGAACTTCTCTCGAACAAACGGCGCGCACCACTCCATCTAGCAGCCCCAACCCGATTCGGCATGGTCAAGCCTGGCAATCCACCTCGCAGCTGCAGGCACGATACCTGCCAAGAAAGCTCCCACGGCGCGGAAGGGTCTGGCTCGGGCGGCGGGCGCGCCACGGCAGCAGGCGCTGCATGCTCTTACACACGCTGGCGCGCGCGCACGGCACATGCCGCAGCCGATCGTAGGAGCCGGAAAAACCACATAAAGGAATTTCACACAAAGGGTTTTGGCACCACCAACGGTGCAACGCATGTGCACACATGCGACTGGATCCCCAGCGATCCGAACCAGGGTTTATGCACGGCCGCGCTCTAGGATGCAGTTGACATCCATGGTGTGGCAAGGCTGTCGGCGGCGACTAGATCCCCAAATCCGCTACAAACTCACATTCCATGGTGGTTTGGCACAGCCAAACCACCGTGCAACGTTAGCTTGTTCATCCGTTGACAGCAGAACGCGCGGCGGAAACAAAACGCAGTAGCGCGCGCGGGCATGCAGGGCCGGCGACGTGGCTGGCCGGCTGCCAGCGCGACTCTGGCAAAAGAGCCGACATCCACGCAGGATCGTTTTGGGCGCGGTATCCGGCGCAACTACATCGCACTGCCAGGCGCCGCGGCCTTGTGATTGTAGCGCCAGGCCCCGTGCGTTCCTCGAGGCTGGAAAAGCAAGGCCCACACAAAGGAATCGCGCGTGCTCTTGTGGGGGCGGCGAAGACGGTCGCACACAAAGGAAATTCCTTTGCGCGCACCCCGCACTGGCAGTTTAACCAGACCGCACACAAAGGAATTACGCGAGACTTCGTGGTACACAAAGGAATTCCAGCAACGCCCTTTGGGTTGCGCTCTTCGCGCGCGGCGACAGCTCCGAGCTGGAAAGGAAGGGGGGGCGGGACAAGGCAAAGCATGGGAAAAGGAAAAAGAAGAGCAGGGCGACAAAGAAGCGAAGGAAGCAACGGAAGGAAACCAGGGTGCGCGCAAGCGAAGTCAACACAGCGCGCCGAGACAGTTGTTCGTTCGTTCGGTTGGCCGTGCGGCAGATGAATCGAAAAAGGACTGTTTGCTGCCTATCGAATGGACTTTTTGGGAATGAGACTCGCGCTCTCTTCCCAACCCCCTTTCCCACACCCCGTTGCGAACGCGCGACGATTTATTCTGGCCCGCGGGCGGAGGACTGCCAGTTGCTGGTGAGCGGTCTTTCCACCCGTCACGCGTTCCGAACACATGCGACCAGCTAAACGCACTTGCCACGCAAACCGCCAGCTCCAAAGACCGTCGCCACACCGATCCCCGCATCCGTACCAGGTACCCTCTCAACGACGCTCCCTTCCGGCGTAAAACCAATAAAACCCTTTGTGATTATGTGTTTTTCCTGTTCTGAGATCGAGGCGCAGAAGATGAAGCACATGGAGCGCCCTCTGCCGAGCCTCCGGCGAGACTCGCGCCGCGGGAGCGCGGGCCACGGAGGCCTTCCCACGGGGCCATTACCCTCTCGGGCAAGATGGCAAGGGAGCGCCCAGGCGCGCGCGACGAACAGAATCCAGTAGATGCCGAAGTAGACGTCGCCACCAAAGGAGACGCCGAAGCCCCAACGAGACTCGCCCCGCGGGAATGCTGGCCGAGGTGGCCCATCCACAGGGCCGTCGCCATCTCGGCCATGGCGAGCGAACGCCCCGGTGTCCACCATGGAAAAAGCTGCCGAAATCGAGGGCAACAAAGAAGGCCAGGCTCCCGCGGCATCTTCTGCCGAGCCTCCAGCGAGCCACGCGCCGCAATCTCCCTGCCCGCGGTCTTGGCTCGAAGACCGACCTGCGGCGGGCCTCGCCCACGGGGCCGCCGC
>CAUYUJ010020115.1:686639-711474 GCA_963575745.1 Prorocentrum cordatum | reverse complement strand
CATCATCATCATCATCATCATCATCATCATCATCATCATCATCATCATCATCATCATCATCATCATCAGCATCGTCATCATCAGCAGCATCATCATCAGCAGCAGCATCAGCATCATCATCATCAGCATCATCATCACCATCATCAATATCATCATCACCATCATTATCAGCATCATCAGCAACAGCATCATCATCATCAGTAGCATCATCATTTGCAGCAGCAGCATCAGCATCAGCATCGTCATCATCATCATCATCATCATCAGCAGCATGATCATCATCACCATCCTCATCAGCATCGCCATCATCATCATCAGCATCATCAGCATCAGCATCATCATCAGCATCATCATCATCATCATCATCATCATCATCATCGCCATTATCAGCATCATCACCATCAGCATCAGCAGCATCATCATCATCGCCATCATCATCATCATCATCATCAGCATCATCATCATCAGCATCATCATCATCAGCATCAGCATCATCATCAGCATCGTCAGCATCATCATCAGCATCATCATCATCATCAGTATCAGCATCATCATCATCGTCGTCAGCATCCTCATCATCATCAGCATCATCATCACCAACATCGTAATCATCATCATCATCAACATCATCATAAACAGCATCAGCATCCTCAGCAGCATCAGCAGCGTCATCATCATCGTCCTCCTCATCATCATCATCAGCATCATCATCATCATCAAAATCAGCATCGTCCTTCTAGTCCTCCGCCACAACCCCCCCCCCCAATCCCTATCCCTGTGTCCCTGTATCCTTACCCCTATATCCAGTGCCCTGTGTCCCCATCCCTTCCCCATCGTAATCCCCCCGTCGTGTCCCTCCCCCCCTCGTGGCCACCCATCGTGAACCCCGTTGTGGCCCCTATCGTAACTGTGTAAAGTTGTTTCGGGTTGTCTGCCACCACGCTGCAATTGTTCGATTAGCATCCGCGCAGCGCGGAGGGGGAAATACGATCACTAGACTCAGCTTCGGGAGAGACTGACCGACCGCGTCCAGCAAGCACGCAACAGCAAGAAGGGCTGCAGACTGCCTTACACAATTTCGACTTGATCTGCTGATGATGCTGATGATGCTGATGCTGGTGATGGTGGTGACGATAGTGATGATGATAATAATGATGATGACGATGATGTTGATGTTGATGGTGCTGGCGAGGATGATGATGATGATGATGACGCTGATGATGATGCTGATGATGATGATGACGATGATGATGGTGATGATGCTAATGATAGTGGTACTAATAGTGATGATGCTGCTGATGATGATGATCGTGATGATGATGGTGGCCCAGGCTGACCAACAACTCCGAGATAGGATCCACAGGGCGCAGCCTGGCGTGCAAGGGGCAAGTCCTCTCCAAGAAACCCCCTGCTTTCTGGACAGGAAGGTGGGCCGCGCGCGTGCGTAGCATGCGGATGCCAAGCCAAGCGTTGGATACGCATGCAGAGGGCCAAGCCTACCAAGACACACAACGGACGAACCCTGGAAAGACATGCGGCCATGTTTGTGTGTGGGGTTGCCTGTGTGTCCGCGCGTGTGTGTGTGTGTATGCTCGCCCTGTTCTTCTGCCCTTCACAATGCCTCTGTTTCGGTTCGGCTTTCCCCCGTTCGTACCCGTTCCTGCTGTCTCTCTCGCCCGCCTCGGCGCAACTGGACCTGGGGTAGAAGAAACTCCTTCCAGAACGCGAGACCCTCCGCCGGCCAAAACACACACACACACAGAACATCCAAAGGGTACGCCCCCCCCCCCAGGATGCACGAACGCACCCACCAAACACGAAAAACTCGAGGGCACCCTCCCCGAACCGACCTCGATCTATCACCTTGGTCCGACTGCGCGCACCTCCCCTTCGAGAGGCTGCATTTTGGCTGCGTCGTCCCCCCCCCTCTCGCCTTCTCCGCGGCCTTCTGCGCCTTCTGGGCTCGACGCGCCTTTTTGGCCGCCTGCTTTTCCGCCTCCTGGCCCTCCAACATGGTGGACACGGTCAGCCAAGCCTGCGGAGGAGGCAGAGGGATGGGGGGCATGGATGCAGGAAGGAAAAGGAAAAAGGAGCGAGCATCGAGTGGCCCCGCCGTTGCTAGCGAGGCGGCGAATGCGCACACAATCGCGGCACTCAAAGGCACGATCATGTACTTGCCCAACTTCCGGCCGAGAGAGGGACAGGAAGAGAGAGAGAGAGAGAAAGAGAGGGAAAGCAAGCAAACAAAAAGAGAGAGAGACAGAAACGGAGAGAGAGAGAGAGAGAGAGAGAACAAAAAAAAGAGAGAGAGAGAGAAGGGGGAAATAAGAGAGAGAGAGAGGAGGAACGAGAGAGAGAGAGAGCGGGAGAGGGCGAGAGAGAGAGAGAGTGAGAGAGCGGGAGGGAGGGAGGGAGGGTGGGAGGGAGAGACCTGGAGAAAGAGAGAGAGAGAGAACAAAACAAAGGCAAGGGAACACTTTTGTAATTGCTCTAAACTATAGCGCAACTATTCGGAAACTGCGCGTCCGTGCGTGGGACTACAAGCGCAACGCTCTGACAATAGGCATACAAAGGCGCACGGGCCGAAGTCCAACGATTTGATGAGATGGAGGCCTCCCCCCATCGATCCTCGGGACAGAGAAGAGAAGGCAGGAACGGAGAGGGGAAGGCCCAGGATGGCCCCACGATGCCGCCCCGGACACCCGAACGGAGGCGCCGTCCCACAGCGAAAGTCGACATGCGCCAAATCCGAGAGGCGAGCGGAACACACACACACACACACACAGCACAAGAATACCCAGCAGGGGGGCTCCGAGGCAAGCTTCTGCCCGAAGACCCCACCCCAACACGCAACCAGAGGAAAGAAAGCCCGGGACCCGAAACAACAGCAAATTTCTACGGGGGGCCAGGAAACACCGGAAGAGTCCCCCGCCGCACCTGGGGCGGAGGAGCGGCCACGCACGGCCTCAATCCCACCAGCCCGCTGGGCGTAGGTGGTCTAGAACAGATCCTCTTCCACCCCTCCCTCTTCCCCCTTGGGGAGGGGTTTACCCCTCCCCCTACCCCCTCCCCTGGACCTGGACGGAGGGTTCCGCGAGCGGTCGGACGGCTCTTTGGCCCCAAGATGGCTTCAAGAGCGCGTCACAGAGCCCAAGATGACCTCCAAGATGGCTCAAGATAGCGCAAGATTGCTCGAGATGGCTCCTAAGATGGTTCCCAGGGGCCCAAAGACGGCCCCAAGACGGCTCCAAGTGGCCAAAGAGCTCCCCAAGGAGGCCCCGAAGAGGCCAAAATCGTCCCAAAACCTTAGGGAAATCAATGTTTTGTTGTTTTCTCCCCGTTTCGCTTCCGATGGCCATCCAAGGCCTCAAGATGCCTCCAAGATGGCCCAAGCGGGCCCCACAAGAGGCCCAAGAGAGCCCCAAGACGGCCCCAAGAGCGCCCAAGAGCGCTCCAAGAGCGCCCCAAGAGCGCCCCAAGAGGCGATGTTTGGAGCTCCTGAGGGGGGAGGCTAATTAGGGAACCCCCCTTCGTTGATCGATCTCCTCCAAGATGGCCCCAAGAGCGCCCCTACAGCCCCCAAGAGCGCCCCAAGAGGCGCCCAGACGGCCCCAAGAGGCGCCCAAGAGGCCTCCAAGAGGCTCCCAAGAGACCCCCAAGAAGCCTCAAGAGGATCTCCGAAATGCATTTAAGACGCTTCTGGCTCTTCGGTTCGCCGTCCTCTTCAATCCCACCAGCCCTCTGGGCGTAGGTGGTCTAGAACAGATCCTCTTCCACCCCTCCCTCTTCCCCCTTGGGGAGGGGTTTACCCCTCCCCCATACCCCCTCCCCTGGACCTGGACGGAGGGTTCCGCGAGCGGTCGGACGGCTCTTTTGGCCCCAAGATGGCTTCAAGAGCGCGTCACAGAGCCCAAGATGAGCTCCAAGATGGCTCAAGATAGCGCAAGATCGCTCGAGATGGCTCCTAAGATGGCTCCAAGGGGCCCAAAGACGGCCCCAAGACGGCTCCAAGTGGCCAAAGAGTTCCCCAAGGAGGCCCCGAAGAGGCCAAAATCGTCCCAAAACCTTAGGGAAATCAATGTTTTGTTGTTTTCTCCCCGTTTCGCTTCCGATGGCCATCCAAGGCCTCAAGATGCCTCCAAGATGGCCCAAGCGGGCCCCACAAGAGGCCCAAGAGAGCCCCAAGACGGCCCCAAGAGCGCCCAAGAGCGCTCCAAGAGCGCCCCAAGAGCGCCCCAAGAGGCGATGTTGGAGCTCCTGAGGGGGGAGGCTAATTAGGGAACCCCCCTTCGTTGATCGATCTCCTCCAAGATGGCCCCAAGAGCGCCCCTACAGCCCCCAAGAGCGCCCCAAGAGCGCCCCAAGAGGCGCCCAGACGGCCCCAAGAGGCGCCCAAGAGGCCTCCAAGAGGCTCCCAAGAGACCCCCAAGAAGCCTCAAGAGGATCTCCGAAATGCATTTAAGACGCTTCTGGCTCTTCGGTTCGCCGTCCTCTTCAATTTCTCATCCCCCTCTTCCTCCTCCTCCTTCTCCTCCTTCTCCTCCTTCTCCTCCCTCTGCTCCTTCTCCTCCTTCTCGTCCTCCTCGTCCTCTCCCTACTCCACATCCTCCTCCTCATTCTCCTCCTCCTCCTCCTCCTCCTCCTCCTCCTCCTCCTCCTCCTCCTCCTCCTCCTCCCCCTCATCCTCCCCCTCCCCCTTTCCGACGAGGATTCTTTCTGCATCCTCCCCCTCTTGGGGTACGTGACAGCTTCCCCCGCCCTTTGTTATTCTGCATGCTCCCCGACTTCCCTGATCACCTCAACTCCCCTGGGCATCGTTTCTGGATGGGCTGGTGGGGATACGCGAAGCGTCAACAATTCAAACGTTGTTGAAGAGGAACATCGCGGAGTATAGATGAAAGAAGGTCTCGTAGCCGCAGATGTCCCAGTCCGAAGCAAACGCGGGCAAGAAGCGCAGGATGCCCATTGCGCCGCGGCAGGGCAACGGACGAAGAAACGGAAATCGAAGGATAGATAGTAAGGCGATATGATATAACGACGGTTTGCCCCATCGCGCGCACCGCGTCCACAGCCATCCTAACCCTCTCAGCACCGTGCCAATCGTAGCCCTGGCCAACGGCTCCCCTGCAGGCAAGCCAGGGACGACCCCTCTCCACGAATGCCGCCCCGGGCTGGGGTCGCTGGTGGGCGGCTGCGTTCGGCCCCGAACTCGAGGCCACGGCAGACCCGCTATACGACTCACGAACGCGATCGGCCGCGGCTCCGCGATCTGCCCATGTCGGGAGCCATCTAGACCCGCGCGCTGGGGGGCCAGATTCCTCATGCTGAGCCGACCACGCACGCTCGTTGACGGGCTCGGTCGCCCGGCGCAACTGACGCGAGGGTCGACTCCTTTACGGGTCAGCCGCCGACGCCGTTGGAGGGCGAGGTGGCCCGTAACCTGCTGGCACCGCGGCAGGCGCGCAGCGCGCGTCGATCTTGCCCGCGCAGAGCTCGACGGCGCTGCCTCGGGGGCGGGCCGCGTGGCGACTGGCCCCCGGCGACGGGCTGCCCCATCGCAGCGTTCGCGTCGGGTTGCCCCATCGCTGCTCCCGGCGCAGAACCTTCACTGGTCTGCGCCGTTCTCACTGGCGGCACAGCACGCGGCGCTAGCCCCGTGGAACTTGGAGCCCGAATCGGTTTCGAAGGAGGCGGCGCCTCATTCCCTTCATCGGCGGTGGCTGAGGCGACCAACTCAACTGGCGCACAGCGGTGGGATGCCCCTTCCGCGGGTGGCTAACTTCCACGTTGAGCAGGTCAGCGCGGCGCTTCCAGTGGGCCGCAGCTACGCGCGGGACGACAGCAGCCATTCTCGCGCCACCTTCCTCGGGCAGGCGGGCGATGCGACCCTGATCAATGCGCCCCTGCATCGCTGCAGGGCGTGGCTCGGCGGCCCGCGAATCGGGGCTGGCCAGCTCGCCGGCCGCGCTCGGGCCAACTGCTCCGAGATCGCGCCGATCCATCTTGCGCCGCTGTAGGTCCCGATTTCGGGTCGACCGACAATAATCATTGACGCATGTCTTTTGCGCAGAAGATGCCGCCCCCGCTGGGTCCGCATCCAAGGACGTCCCGGAGCTCGACCGGGTGCGCCGAAATCGCGCATGGCCACAGGGGGAGCGGCCACCTCCGTAGACCACCCTATCCCTATCAAGGAGCCCAGGAGCCAGCGCGTCGACCGCGCGGCGCGCGCGTCGGCGGTCGAAGTCTAGCCCAGCCACGCCCTCCTTCGCTGGTAAACGTCACCCTGTACACACGGCGCTGCCGGCCATGTCAGCGGGAGCGAGCGCAGAGAAATCGCGCGGACACAGCGCGCCCTGCCCTTTGCTCTACTCGTTCGTCCTGGACCGCCTCGTCGGCCACAGGCCAGCTGCTCCGCGCGCGGCGGGGCTGGGTCGCCCCACCAGCAAGCATTCCGAAAGATCAGGCCCCCCTGAACAAAGCCGAAACTGCCGTCCCGCGCCTTGACCCTAGCGATGCCCTTTGTCACGCTTATGCCCAACTTTCTCGCTTGCTTTCTCGGCGCGCCTATGCGGAAAATGGCACCAGGGCTATACTGGAGGAAACTCGCTGTTAGGACAAAAATTTCTCCAGCGTCGGATTGCTACAACGCGTCGGCGGCGCTGGCTTCCCCATGGAGCATCTCGCAGTTCCTCGTCTCGCTCTTCTGGCGCCGCGAGCTCCCGAGGCTCGACGCAAGGGAAATAATCATGTTGGGGCGCGTCCGGAGCAATAGCTTCCTGGATGGCCTGGCGCCGAGGTGCAGACCCGAGCGACGACTCAAGCTGCTCACCGCCTGGGCGACTCAGCGGCGCCTCAAATACAATCAGCGCCATCTCTTCACCCTCACGCACAATATTACAGAAGGCCATCGATCGCTCGACGCACGCCCTGGCGGCCGAGTGGCCCAGGGCGCCCCGAACAGCCCCCCGGTCCTCGTCCAACCCTGCGCCCCCGATAATAATCCCCGCGGGATAATAACGCCCAGGGGTCTGGCGGGGATAATCAGCGATTTTCCGGGGAAAGTGATGTCAGTTTAAAATATGATGACGATGGCGATGATGATGATGATGATGATGAGGATGATGGTGATGATGATGATCCCAGGCGCTCGCGTAGACTGGCCTTGTAGATCTCGGCACAAGGCTGACTCGAGATCTCGAGGCTCGCGGCTGCAACGCGCCTGCGCAAGAGAGGTCGTTGGCGTGTCTGGCCAGGGAACCTCTCTTGCGCACGGCCTCAAACCATTCGCCCACGCAGGCTCGGCATGCTTTGTAGCCGCCCTTGCACGGGAGGCACTCGGTGCAGGCCTGGGCGGCGGCGCTTGCCCCCTCGAAAGTGGCGTGCTCCGGCTCGACCGCCGTGGGGGCATTGAAGGGCTTGGACTTGGCCTTGCTCTTGGCCTTGCTCTTGGCCTTGGCCTCGGCCTTGGCCAAGTCGTTGTCGCCAGCCTCCTTGAGCTCGTTGATGTACTCGTTGCCTCGGGCGCGCATCGCGCCGATGCTCAGAGGCGCTTGGCGGCCCTCGCCTCGGATCTCGCGCAGGGCGCGCTCGATCCAGCGACTCGCCCACAGGCCGCAGGGCCAAGCGTCGGCCTGGGCCATCTCGCTGCTCCTCGCAGGGCAAGTCTCGCCAGGGCCAATGGCGCCGAGCTTGCGGAGGATCCTCGCGGCGACCTTGGGAGGCCACATGCGAACCCTGCCCGCAATTTCTGAGGAGGAGGGCGGGGTTCACTTCGTTCGGCAGCTCCCGAGCAAAGTGAATTCTATCTCCCCCCTCAGAAATCGCGAGGCGCAGGTGTGAGTTCGCATATGGCCCTTTCGGCCTGCTTGGCGTTCTCGGACGGCTGCTTGAGGGCGTCGCGGCATGACGGGCGTTTCTACAAGTGCCCCCCGCCCAGGGCGCCTCCCGGATCCACTCCAAAGCGGAGCGAAAAACTGGGGGCACCTTGGGGCGGGGGCAACTGCAGCAACCGCCGACCTTGATGTAGGTGCAGTGCGCGGGCGCCTCGGAGTACACGCAGATCAGGACGTGCTCGGCCTCGTCGACTCTCTCGGCCCAGCGCTTCTGCCCCTCGGGCCGCCGGGCGGCGGGTTCGTCCTCGCCCTGGCCCTCTCGAGCTCAGGCGACGACCACCGCGGGCTCGACCGCCAGAACGGTCTCGGGGGCGCCCGCGCGCTCCTCGATCTCGCCCAGCAGCGCGCGCACTGCGCCCAGCACGAGGGCGTCGCCCTTGACGGTCTGCTCGCAGTTCATGATCGCGTATTCCTTGGCGAGCTCGGTGCGGCGAGCCAGTCTGGTCTTGCGCCAGTCGAGCTTGTGCGGCTTGGGGAACTTGTAGTCCTGCTCGATAGCGACCTGTGGGGCACGGGATCCACGGGCGCTCGTTAGCTTCCGCCTGCTTCCGCTTCGCGTCGCCTCCGCCTGCTTCCGCCCGCTTGCCGCCTACTTCCGCCGCTTCCGCCCGTCGCGCCTGCCGTTTCCGCTAGCCCTCGCTTGCTTCCGCCGCCTCAGTCGGAAGCAGGCGGAAGCTAACGAGCGCCCGTGAGCCCCCCAGCCTCGCTGCTCTCGATCTGGAAGATCGCCGCGGCCCCCACCTCGAGGGCGCGCAGGCGGCGCGCGCCCTCGCTGCCCAGGACTCGCCAGACGGCCTGCACCCCCGCCTGCCCTCTCGGACCCCCTCCTCGGTGACGCGCACCACCTTGCCGTGCCAGGAAGGGCCCTTGCAAGCCTCGTGGCCCATTTCCTTCTTGGCATCCGCTTTCTTCTTGGCGTCCTTCTCCGCTTGCTTCTTCTGCTTGAACTTCTGGGAGAAGCTCGTCTTCGCCTTCGGCGGCCCGCCTGTGAACTCCGCCTCGGCCGCGCCTCGGCCCAGGTGCTCGAGCGAGGCCTCGCCGCCAGTCTCGGCATTCTCGCGCTGCCACCTGCGCTGCAGTCCTTGGATGGGCGCATCCCCTGGCACCATCGCCGCCAATTCCGAAGCGAGCAAAACACGATGCACTCGCGGGCAACGGGGGGGAAACCGCGGAGCCCACCGCCCCGCGACGACGCGGGTCGCGGCGCATCAAGTCGCAAGAGCTAAACCTACACTGCCTGCTGCGATCGAAACGCCCCCCTTACTCAGTGGGCCTTCCGCGCACACAGCCCCATCTAGACGACGGCGATGCGTCGAGGGGTCCTGAGAGGGGCCAGCTAAGAAGCGCCTTCTCAACACGGCCCCACTGCGCCTCAGGCCGGGCCCCACTGCGTCCGCGGCGCCCCCGCGTCTCCCCCGCCGCTCGCGGGGGTGGCGGCGCCCGCCCAGCAGTTGGTCACGCCGCCGCAACAGTCCGAACCCGCGCGGCCTTCGCGGCGGCCAGCGCCACGGCAGGCGGCGCCTTCGAAGACATCGCGTCTAAACATGATTCTGTCGTCGAAGGCCGAACGCCAGGCCCCCCCTGCGCCCTTGAGGTCGCTGCACTGCTCGCGCCGGGCGCCCCCGGCGCTGGCGGCGCTGTTGAAGGCGGCTGCGCACCTGGGGATGCTGCGCAACTTGCGCCAGGTTGCCGCGGCGCTGGCGGCGCTGCAGGCGGCGGAGGCCCGTCAGCCGCGCGCGCCGCTATCCTACGTCGCGCCTCTGCGACGTCAGCTGGGTTTTGGGAGACATGTCCTCGCCCCATCTTCGCGCGCATCGTCGCGATGCCGGCTCGTTCCCGCAACGCTGGCGAAGGGGCAGATCGCCCCAGCGCTGCCGCTGCGGCAAGCCCGTTGGCAGCGCTGCCGCCGCGGCAAGCCCGGCTGGTCAGTTGGCGCAGGTGGACCTTGCTGCTGCACCCCACTGCCTCGGTGCATTGCTCAAGCTGTGGCAGACAGAAACCAGCGGGCCCCGCTGTCGCGAAACCCGCAACCGTCCACGCAGTTCGCGCTACCCCCATCTCAGCGTCAACCGATATCGCCACACGCACGACGGCAGCCATCTGGCGCCCAGTCCGAGGCCCGCCCTTGAAGCGCCACCAGTCTTTCGGAGGCACGCTAACCACGTCGAACCTCGACGCAATTATCGCCGGGGCGAATGCCTTTCACAAGCTCCGTGAATCTGCCGGGTTGCAGTCGAAGAGAGGAGCGTGGATATCCCACATTCTCGCCGCCCCTGGTCCGAGCAGCAGCAGACAACCGACGGCGTTCCGCAATTTGCCCGGTAACCTGATTGCGATCACAAGGACGTCGGGCACTCGGTTGAGCACAGCACCGCCGCTGGACCACAGGTCTACCGCGACGTTCTGCCCCTCGCACTCCTGGCGCCAAGCAGTCACGCGCCTTCGACGGCGCGACGCGGACGCCATGTCGTTGTTCGACCAGACGACAGCAACAGCAACAACAGCAACAACGACAATCATTGTAGGACTGTTCGCCCCCATGTGCTCGTGCGCCATTCAACGCGCATGTCCCAAACCCTTGGCGCCCGCCCGCGCCGTCTTCGATCGCGCCCCCACGAGGGCACATCTACCGAGCCTGCCACGCACAATCGGCGCAGCCCCTGAAACAGAATCGGAGAAGACGAATGGAGGGGGGGGGGCAGGATTGGGCGCGAGCAAAATTAGCAGGGAAAGGAATCTGGAAATAATGCGCACTGTGGAATCCGACAGGCAGATCGGGCGGGCAGATCCTAGCGGGCGGGCCGGGAAAACGAGCCAAGGCGGCCAGGTCGAGCGGGCGGGTCGCCGAAGCGCGGCCCCTGCATGAATCGCCAAAAAATGTCGAACAATAGCGCGATCCCTGAGTAAATCGCGAGGAAACGCGAAGCGAGAGCGCGATTCCCGAGCGACGGGGGCGCGGCGAGGAAGTCCCACGCGAGTGCGAGATTCCCGCATGACTTGCGAGGGCGTCCCGCGCGAGGGCGCGACGTTGGAACGAGTGGCGGGGGAGTGCAGGGCGGGGGCCGCCGTCGCTGTAGCCGAGGGGGCACTGGGGCGAAGTTCGAGCACAAAGACGCTCCCCGATAATCAACGGGGCGCGAGCCCCGAAGGGGGGCACTTCCAGTGAACCAGGGATAAATGCGCACCGGGGGGGGGGATCAGCCATAAGTATTCTTCGAGAGTCAGAGCTCAACAACGCCCTCCGCCGCCCAATGTGCCGACCCGCGCTGCTTCTCCGTTTTTTCCACCCATCGCCCCGACGCCGCGTCGGACTCGACGAACGACGCAGCTGCCTCGTGGCACGTTGGCCATCTAGACGCCGCTCGCTCCATCACCGTCAGCCGGTTGCTCGAATCGCTGGCGGCCCCGCCCCCGCCGGCCCTCTGCCTCGCATATATCGGCCGCGCTGGCCTGGAAGAAGGTCAACGTGGAGTCCTAGAAAACGGCCTCGCGTCTTAGCGGAGGCGCAATGGCCCCGGCCATCTCGAATCGCACATCGCAGCGCGCCCCAGCCATCGTCGCAGGGCGGCGCGCCAACCGCCTCATTATGGCCATTCGTTCTACGCGATGGTCAGCGCCGGCTCGCGCCAAAGCGATAGCGCCGGGTTTCCCCGACGCGGGTTGGTCGATGCCTGCGGCGCACGGCGCGCGGGCAACATCGCCCGGGAGCGCCCAGCGCTTCCAATTCTCCACCTTTGACCCACGAGGAACCGCGGGGGCGGGCGGCACCTTTGACGTCATGGGACTGGCCATAATCTACCCCTCCCTGGCATGGCTCTGCTTGGCTGGCGCGCCCGCGTGGCCGCGCGTCCAAAAGATCGGGGCCATCCAGGGCGGGCGAATCGAGACCGCGGGCACCTGTTGCTCCGAAGGGATATTGCACTTCGCGCGCGCCAGACGCAATGGGCCCACGAGCTCCACTTGGCGACGCTGAGCTCCCAGCGCCCTGCCTCGCCCCGAACGGCTGACTGTCATTTGACAGGCCGTTCCCGCTCGAGCCTCCTCCTCCGCTGGATGGGGGGCCCTCGACGCCATGCCAGGCACTCTCGCCCGGGGCGCGTCGTCTGCGGCGGTCGACGGAGGACTAGTCAGCCTCGTCGAGCCGTTAGACGGCAAAACTATGCAGCGCCGAGAATGCCATCGTCGCGTTGTTCCGACGCGTCTTCTCCCTTATCCTGAGTTGAACGCTGGCTTCTGCCTGCGCGTCCGCCCTCTCTTGAAATTCAACAATCTCCACCATCCTCTTCGGGCCAGGGCGAGGAGCGCCCTCGCCCGCCCCGACCCGCCCGCCACCCACGCACGCAGACGCACGCGCACACGCACACGCACACGCACACGCACGCACACACACACACACACACACACACACACACACACACACACACACACACACACACAACGCCACGCACGCACGCACGCACGCACGCACGCACGCACGCACGCACGCACACACACACACACACACACACACACACACACACACACACACACGCACACGCACGCACGCACGCACGCACGCACGCACGCACGCACGCACGCACGCACGCACGCACGCACGCACGCACGCACGCACACGCACGCACGCACACACACACACACACACACACACACACACACACACACACACACACACGCACACGCACACACACACACACATACAGACGCACACACACACACACACACACACACACACACACACACACACACACACACACACAACCCCCGCCGTTTCGGCGGCCGAGGGCGACGAAGCAGAAGGCGACCTGAAGCTGCGGGCGGGCGCGGGGGCAACATGCTCGCACGAGCGCACGTCGCAGCAACGCGCAACATTCTATGACCGCCCGCTGCGCCCCCGCATCGCCCAATCACGAAACGCGGAAGTAGACGCGGAGGCGCATGTAGATCGGTCGGAACAGGCCGAGGCTGACGCGCACCGCGCGGCACCCCCCGCACGGGGTGCAGCAGCTCTCTCTGTCCACGCGAGCTACTACCACTGGGGGCGACAGGCAGCGCGGCGGGCGCCCCCGTCGCTCTGCCGCTTGGCGGCGCGGGGGGGCGGCGGGGCCGCTCTGCCGCCGGGCGGCGCGGGGGGTGGCGGGGGGCGCGCCCCCGGCCGGCATCCTGGCCGGTTGCCCTGCTTTTCAACTAGGCAACTCCTTCGATCTTCTGGTCAGCGCTCTTGCCTGGCCCCCCGTTTGGGTCGCAAGGGGGAACGGGGGCCCTGCTCTCGCGCGTTCGGCGTCGACGCAGCGGCGCGCCCTACAACTCAGGTTTGGCAAAGCGCTTCGCCATGGCGTCGGCGCCCCCCCCCCCCCCCCCAAGCTGCAGAAGCGCATCTTGCACCGCTCGGACCCAATGACCTCGATCAACCAGCCCCAGCGACGCGGGGCCTTCGCGGCAGCAACGGCCGCAATTCATCTTTCCCTTCTCTTACTATGGATCGTGATCACCGCTTCGTTATCCGCAGCGATGAGCAGCTTCGTCTGATGCCTGTCGGGACGCTGTCCCAGTCGCGCCGTCAGCAGGCCCCGCAGGCGCCCGGCTGCCGCGGCGCTGCCCGGGCACGCTGGGCAACGGCCCAGGCGCGGGGAAGAGCGCATCGCACGGGGCGCGCAACATAGGCGTGGACCCGATCCTTACACCAGCGCTTAAACCTACAATCTCACTCTCGGTCGATGAATGAAATGCCACCGTCTGCCTCTCGCAGACGCAGTTGGCCCGAAGAGACTTCCGAGGACCAACTCGGGCTTTATAACCTCTTTTCGTAGACAAGCTGGCCTGCGCGCAGTCAGCGAGCGACGCGTCGGCGAACTGGCCTATCCCGAGGACCGTCTCTCTTTGAATTTGTTGCATTGCCAGCGCACGCATGGAACGGAGGCGCCGAATCGGCAACGCGTAGCGCAGCGCATAATACCCACCTTGACACTCGCAACGGACGTCGCGAACGCTCCTGCCGCCTCAAAGCCTCCATATTGGACGTTGTCGTCAGCAAGGCCGGGCGCAGGCGTCGCGCGCGACGCTGTCGCGGGGGCGCCGGCACATTCCAGACACGCGTTCACGCACTGGTCCGCAACAGCCGACATATCGCAACGACGATGCGCCCCCCGCGTTCGGCGCGGGGGGGGCCCAGTAAATGGCCCCGCGCGACGGGTACCCAGGCGGGTCGCCCCATCCACAGCTTCACCCCACGAAGATTCGCATTCGCCCGCAGGATCTATCACCACCTTGCGATCTACACATACTGCCACACCCTGTTCCGAAACCTTGAGTCCCTGGAAGCCACATCCGGGGGAGCGCACGAAGGGCTCGGGCGAATCGAGACGGATGCCGGCCTGAGCGGCGCTGTCCAGAAATCGCTCGAGCTTCCGTGCTTTGCCTGCCCCCCCGGCGATAGGCGGATAAGGCCGGCGTCTCGGTCGCCCCGCCACAGCCGCCGACCTTGTGGAGCCTGGCCACATTGCACTTCTTCGCGCACGCGATGACATAGCCGCTGACCTCCCCAGTGTTCTTGTTCTCGAAGGTTTCTTGTTCCCCCCCTCAAAGATCTGGACGGTCGCCCACCTGCCCTCCCCAGCACAGTCGCGTCCGCGATCTGCCTGGGAAACTGGTCGCGGGGGGCGCCGCCGCCCTGGCCGGCGGTGCGACGCCATCCGTGCCCCCATCTTCCACGGCGGCCTCCGAAGTCGCTGCGCTGCCCGGCTGGCCCTCGTTGTTCCGGGGCGCCGTCGCCAACCCGCCAGCAGAAGCCTCGGGGGCCGCGCAAGACTCGGCCGCCACGCCCACCGCTTTCTGCACCGAGAAGCTCACCCCCAGCACCAGCCAGATCGCCAGATTTGGGATGGCCGCCGACCAGCGCCACGCAGGACTTCCCTGAGCGCAGCACCTGCGCAAACAGCTGCTAGAGCTTGGTCATGACTGCGCGGCGCGTCTTCGCGTGGGCGCCCGCTCCGTCGGGCGCAGTCGCGGTCGCTCCTCGATGCGCCCATCACCAAGAGGATCGTCGCCCGCTCCGAGTGATCTGTCCAGAATCCCACGACATCCTCGGAGAGGGGGACCTCGACCTCCCCCCTGCGCACGCCGCTGGCCTCAGCATCCCCCGGAGGACTTCCTGGCCCGCTGCCTATGTTCCGGCGTGCCAGGCGGGCCTGCGGAATACCGCAAGCCCCGCGTCGTTGCACCTCGGCTGGAAGCGACCCCTCTCGACATGCCCGATCTTCTTCCACAGGTCGAAGCCCGTCTGGATCCACGCTGGCTCCAGCATGTACTACTCTCGGAGTGATCTCGGGATACCACGAGCGGCAGCTCTGGCATCTTGCGCCATGCCCCGTCTGTCTCTGCGCGCCCCAGCGTGGCCGTCAGCCCTCCGTCCACGAATGCGAGGCGCTGGGCGGGAGCCAGCTGCGGTCGTCGCAGCGCAGCACCACCTACACCCCGACGAAGCGAAGCCGCGCCACCCCGCGCAGGCACGGCGCGAGGCCGTCGTTCAGGGCCAACCGTTCCAAGGCCCCGATGAACGCGCTGGGAAAATGTTTACGACGACCTGCTGCGCCCTTAGCCGAGCGGAGAGCCCGCCGCTCGAATCGACACCCGCGACACGCTCCGTCGAGACCAAGGCTCACAAGGTCTGGTTGGGAACCGTCGGTCCACACGGCTACGCCGCCCTGGCGCGCACGGAGTCGATGAAACGCACGATCGTCACAGGCCACGGGGCCCAGCGCGCGCGCAAGAGCCACCCACGCATGTTTTTCATCTCGCACGTACGACCTCAATAAATGTTGATGCGCGCGCGGCCCGCGATGCCGTTTTTCGCCAGCTCCGGGCCCACGCAGGCCTGCGCCCCATCGAAAGAAGGTGCCCCCATCTCCTCGAACAGCGCGATCAGGCGAAGCTTCCACCGAGCCCGCTCCTGCAGTTCCAACCCGCGTCGGCTCTCCGCCGCGGTCGCGCGGAACCGCCGCGCGAAGCGGGTCACCGCCATCGCACGGGCCCCCAACGGCGGCGGGGTCTTGGCCGCACCTCGGTCGTCCGCCAGTCGGAGGCACGTTGCGGCGTCCTCCAGCATGGCCCGCTCGGGGCAAACGCTGCACCTCCTCAGGCGTTTCCGAACGGGCTCGTCAGCAACGGCCCGGTCCACGAGTTCCCTCAGCGGCGGCCGCGCGTCCTCCACGCAGGCGCCCGCGGCCTCCGCCACCTGCGCAGCGCCCAGGAAGCCTGAGGACAATGCCGCATGTCCCAATTAGATGCGATGGGCGATGCTATGTGCACGAGAATGCACGCAACCACGGCCATGCCGTGTCCGCCGACTGTGGGCAGGGAAGCCATGCAACAACAGGAAAATGTCTGAAGCCATGACGCGTCCCCGCTGCTGGCGCTCACGGTGCAAACCTGTAGAAAATCATCCATACATTCCGTGGAAAGCATGTCTCGAGCACCAGGCGCACCCCCCGCCCGTCCGTCACAGAGAAGAATGACGGACCGAGGAAACATCAAAGGGGGAGAAGGGAAGGAGAAAGGAGGGGAGGAGGGGAGGAGGAAGAGGAGGAAGGAGCAGGAGGAGGAGAAGGAAGAGGAAGAGGAGGGGAAGGAGGAGAAAGAGGAGGAGGTCGATGAAGAGGACCATGACGAAGAAGGGTAGGAGGTGGACGAACAAGAGTAGAAGGAAGAGGAAAAGAGGAAGGAGGAGGAGGAGGAGGAGGAGGAGGAGGAGTAGAAGGCCGAGAGGAAGGACGAGGCCGAAGAGGAGAAGAAGGAGGAATAGGAACACGAGGGGGGATGTGCGGAGGAGGTCGAGGAGGTGAGTGGACGAAGAGTAGCGGGAGGAAAGGGAGGGAGAGGAGGGGAGGGGAGCATGTGACGACGAGGCCGCCTCACCCCTTCTTCCCCTATGCCCGCCCCACACACACACCAGAAAACAAGTTCTCCTCCTCCCCCTTCCCTCCCGCCTCCTTTTCGTCCCCTCCCTCCTGCTCCTCCTACTGTCCCTCCTCCTCCTCCTCCTCCTCATCCTCCTCCTCCTCCTCCTCCTCCTCCTCCTCCTCCTCCTCCTCCCCCTCCTCCTCCTCATCCGTATCCGCATCCTCATCCAAAACCTCATCCTCCTGATCATCATCCTCATCCTCATCATCCCCATCCTCACCTCATCATCATCATCATCATCATCATCATCATCATCATCATCATCATCATCATCATCATCAGCAGCAGCAGCAGCAGCAGCAGCATCATCAGCATCCTCATCATCATCATCATCATCATCATAATCAGCAGCAACATCAGCATCATCATCAGCATCATCAGCATCGTCATCCTCATCATCACCATCATCATCAGCAGCATCATCAGCAGCAGCATCATCAGCATCATCATCAGCAGCATCATCATCATCATCAGCATCAGCATCAGCAGCAATACCATCATCAGCAGCATCAGCATCGCCACCACCAACGCCGGGACTATCAGCATCATCAGCAGCAGCATCATTAGCATCATCAGCAACAGCAGCAGACGCAACAGCACCAGCAACATCATCATCAGCATCATCATCATCATCAGCATCATCATCATCAGCATCATCATCATCAGCAGCAGCAGCATCGGCATCATCACAATCAGCACCAGCATCATGGTCATCAGCATCATCATCATCATCATCATCATCATCACCAGCAGCAGCATCAGCATCAGCAGCATCATCAGCATAATCGTCGTCGTCATCGTCATCGTCATCGTCATCGTCATCAGCGCCAGCATCATCATCATCATCATCATCATCATCATCATCATCATCATCATCATCATCATCATCATCCGCATCGTCATAGCATCATCATTATCAGCAACATCGTCATCATCAGCAGCATCGGTATCATCATCGGCAGCATAAGCATCATCATCGTCAGCATCATCATCAGCAGCATCAACATCAGCATCCTCATCCTAATCATCATCATCAGCAGCATCATCATCAGCATCATCAGCATAATCAGCATCATCATCGACATCAGCATCATCATCAGCAGCATCATCATCCGCATCATCAGCATGGTCATCATCATCAGCAGCACCAGCATCAGCATCATCAGCATCATCATGATCATCAGCCTCATAATCATCCTCATCCTCATCCACATCATCACCCTCATCATCGTCATCATCATCAGCATCACCATAATCAGCATCCTCAGCATCATCATCGGCATCATCAGCATCGTCATCATCATCATCATCATCATCACCACCACCACCACTATCATCATCTTCATCAGCATCATCAGCATCATCATCACCACCACCAGCATCACCAGCATCATCATCATCATCATCTTCATCAGCATCAGCATCATCAGCATCATCAGCAGCATCCTTTTCCTGCGCTTCTATTTCGTCAACCCTCCTCCTCCCCCTTTTCGTCATCGTCCTCTTCCTCGGCCTCCTCCTCCCCCTCCTCCTCCTCCTCCTCCTCCTCCTCCTCCCCCTTCTCCTCCTCCTCCTCCTCCTCCTCGTCCTCCTCCTCCTCCTCCTCCTGTTCCTCCTCGTCTTCCTCCTCCTCCTCCTCCTCCTTCTCCTCCTCCTCCTCCTCCTCCTCCTCGTCCTCCTTTCCATCGTACCCTCAGGTCCCGCCAGTGCCACGGGCCCCACAAGTCTCGCAGGCCTCACCGGTCCAACAGTTTCCACAGGTCCCACAGGCCCCACAGGTTCCAGGGGTCCCAGAGGCGTCGCGGGCATCACAGGCCCCACAGGCCACAGAGGTCCCCCAAGTCGCACAGGTCCCACAAGTGCGACTTTTTCCGACTGCTCATAACACAATGGGGTCTTTTGTCGTGCTCAAGGTCGGCTATGACACGTGTCCGCGGACATGGACAAGAAACAACAGCCCAGTGGGAAGTGATGGGAGGGAGGGATAGGATGTCAGAGATGGCGCGAGCGCACCTAGTCCCCTCTCCCCCCTTTCCCTCCCCGCGGCCCTGGGATGAGCCTCCGTGATCTCCTGCTCGGTGAAGGCGCGGCCAAACTGCGTCATGCTGCCGACCTCGGCGCCGCCAAAGGACGGGGGGTGCTAGAGCAGGGGGGGGAGCAGGAGCCACCAACTCCTCCTGCTGCCCCTGGCGGCGCCCAAGGCTGCGGCGCAGAATTCGCCGCCGGCTTTTGACGCGTGCGAGCAGCGGCCACGGGAAAGGGGCATCGGGCGGAGGATGTCGGCGTCTCCAAGAGGACACACCTGGATTTGAGCCAGGGACCTGCTGATCTGCAGTCAGCGGAGGAGGGGGGGAGGAGGGACCTGCGTACACTCCACCTACGCCCCACGCAGGCATGCCCGAGCGGAACAAGATGGGCTCGCAGCAGCCCAGATGGTCGAGGACAACGCGACCACTGACCCCCCCCGCGAGGGCCTAGACCTAGTCCCGATGGTCTTCGAGACCGGGGGGCGGCCGTCCGACGAGGCAGTAAGCTTCGTTCGGAGCTACGGCGCCTCTCGCGATGACGCCGACCGTTTTGAGCTCCTGAGCCGGATCTGGCGGGACATTTCACGCACCCGTCAACAAGGGCACGCGGAGATAATCCTGAGCGCCCTGGGGCGGTAAGGGGCAGCTGGCTGCTTTCACGGCTCCCACCACCCGCAGTCCCAGCTCAACAACCGCCAGCAGCAGCACCACCACCAACACGACCATCACCTTTCCCCACCGCCCGCGACTCCCACCACGACCACCAGCACGACCACCACGACCACAACTTTCAGCCCCACCGACCCCTGACGCCGACCACACGACAACCACCGCCACTACCAGCGCCCAGCGCCCAGCAACTCGTCGACGACAGCACCACGACAACCACCATAAGTACCACAACGCCGGCAGCAACCACCATCACTCCGACTACTTCGACTACCACCACCACGCCGACTTCCACGATCACCAGGACGACAACGGAGGACCGTGGAGGAAGGGAAGGGGAAGGAAAAGGACGAGCAACAGCTGGAGCAGGATGAACAGGGATCAGAGTAGCCAGAGGAACAGAGAAAGCAGGAGGATGAAGGGGGGAGGAGGAGGTAGAAGAGGAGAGGAGGAGGAGGAGGAAAAGGAGGAATAGGAGGAGGGAGGAATAGGAAAAACTGGGTAGAGAAGCAACAGCAATGGCAAATGCAGGAGAGGAGCATAGAAATAAAGACATGTTCTTCCCATGCGGTGCGCGCGTGGGCCACAGGATTCTGCGTGACAGGCGAACGCTTGCTACTCCTGCTCTGCCAGTTCCAAAGATGCACATCTAAAGATCACGTCATCTTCTTCCCATACAGTGCGCGAGTGGGCCACGGGACGATTGTGTAAAAGGTGAAAGCGTGCTACAATCGAGATCGACTCGCACAGCAGAGCCTTAAAATGGGAAGTTAAATCGGCTGAGCGCTCACACGGACCCCCAACCAGGAAGCTTGCACAGACAGCCCTTGGCCGACTTATGCGGCCGACCGAATCAAAGCCCCACGAAGTGGCGTGCAGTGGCCAATACAGCGCCATGCAAAAAACGTGTCTCGATAGGAACTAGGTTCCTGGAAAACACGCCTCGAGGGGAACCGCTCGCTGGGATCCCGAGAGGCCTTCGGAGGACAAGGCAGCAACACTATACAGGCCCAGGAGGACTACTGGAGATAGGCCCGGAGCCTTGGAGAGTGCAGGGCCAAGAGAGCCTGAGTGGAACAAGTCACAATCGTCGGCACAGGTTCCGAAGGTAAGCCTCTGCGAGCTTTGTGTAGAAAATGCCCTGGGGATGCGCATCCAGAACAATGTTTGACAGTGGGCCCGAGGTCCACGTCGTCGGCACAAAAAAGCGGACATTTCCACCAAGGCACCCACGCCAGCCCACGAGACCCCCGTCGGAAGCCTAGTGGATGCTGGGCCGGCGAAAGAAACGCTCGCAACGCGAGTGTCAAACACCACCCTCAGGCTGCCGGCCTTCTCAGACACGAAGAACACCCCCACTGAGGGCTGCTCAGGCGAGCACGGAACACAAGCATCCCAGCACAGTACAACGACGAAGGAAGTCGGCGCAGCGGTCGGGGCAGCTCAGCAGCAAAGAATCGACGCAAGGCTTGGCTGCCCCTGTCTCATGGCGCCTGGCATCTGACACAGGCTCGGAGACTAGTTTCTCGCCCACCTTGGCACCAGTCGAGGAAAAGCGTCGGCGCTGCAAAGATCGCCCAACGGGGTCGGGCTCGCCCCAGCAGCAGGCCAAGACACGGGGTCCTTGACGTGGGGTCTTGACCTAAAACCATCATCACAACATCCTGGCGCGCGTCGGAAAAGCTCTTAGAGTGCGGCGTCCGAAGGTGCGCCGCTGACGGGCAAGTCCGCAGACCACATGTTTTATAGAAGTTATTTAAACAAAAACTGCTTGGAACAACGATGTGTTTCAAGGCCCGCTGCTGGGGCACGTTGGCCGAGCCGTCGAATGCGTTCGCCACTTTGACCAAGCCGCACTGCCCGTTCAGCTCGCCGGGGCTCTCGATGCACTCGCTGGCCCAGCTGCGCCAAGCCGAACCTTTGTAGCACCGTTGTTGAACACATCGGGAAGGGCAAGTCCGAACACGATGCTCGACAGCGAGCTGAGGCAGAGGAAAAAGGTTGCGCTGACGACTATCATGATGAGCCGCCCGCAGGTCTATGAGCGCAACGCCCACTCCTCGCGGGCTTTCCTGTGCTCGTTGGCCACCGCAGACTCGGCCGTCAACTCATCGGCGATCGACTGGTTAAGCAAAGGGCATACACAGACGTCGCCTCGGCTCTCTTGCGCGCCAAGGAACAAGTTGCTGTCGACGCGGTCGCCTGGTGGGTGGTTATCATCCTTGTCCTTCTTGTCGCCCGCCTTAGGCTTGAACGTTTGCTCGGCCACTTTCTCCTAGCGCGTCGTCATCCAGAGGTGCGCAAGCTCGCCGACATTGACCTGATCGTAGCACACCGCGAAGGCAGGAATACAACACAACAGAGCGCGCTCGCGAGTGATGGGGCCATCCTCCGACATCCTCCAAGCACTCAACCGTCCACCTCGTGTGTTATCCAAAAGGCGACGTAGCATGACGGTGGATGCGAGCGCAGACCGAGGCTGCAGTCCTGGGCCCGCGCACGGGCCGGTCCTGCCAGCTGGCGCAGGAGTGCAGCATGGTGCGCTCGCGGAAGTCCCTCCACCGATCAGCTATCGCCACGCGCCTCGATGGCCACCTGACACGACGACGCGGCCGCCGCGGGAGCCGCGGGCGCCGCGGGCAGCGCGGTGGCGGCAGGCGGCGCGGCCGCGACCGCGGGGGCTGCCGCCACACCGGCCGCGCCGCGCCCACCACCAGCGGGCGCACCCAGCGCAGGCCAGGCCCGGCGGCCGCAGGCGGTGCCGGCAGCTCGAGGGCCCCAGACGCGGCCGCCGCGGGCGCGGCAGCACCAGCCAGAGCCACCACCAGCCCAGGCATCCCGACGCCAGCGCCTCCCAGCGCTGCCGGCGTGGGCAGCAGCCGCCGCAGGCGGGGCCGCTGCGGGCGCAGCCACGGCGGCTGCAGGCGGCGCGGGGTCGGCGAGGAGCTGAGCGCCCGCAGCCAGCCCGCCCACGCTGCCTGCCTGCCGCCAGTGGCATGGACGCTGGCGACGGCGGGCGAGCCAAGCCGAGCACCACGGTCACCTCCGCGATGGCGGCCCACACCTCGATGTCGGTGGGGAGGGACCTGAAGCCATACCCACGCACGCCTGGGGAGCGCTCCCCTTGGACTGACAGAATGATCAGTGCCGAGATGTCGGGGTCGGGGGTCATACTTTCCTCGTGAACGTCGCCATCAGGCGTGATGACCGTGCCAGGACCGCGAGGGAAGACCAACCGCTCGATCGTGCCATACATGAGCACCAGGGACATGGTACCGTACAAGCTGCCAGAATACATGATGCGCCACAACCACTGTGACTGGGTCGCTCGCCCTCGACGGTGATGCCGACGGTCAACGCTGCCAGGGGGGGTAGGCCGTCAAGAACCCCGACGCACGACGGGCTCCGAAAGCTGGCCTCCGACCCCCGCACAGACGCACGGCGGGATGGCGTGGGCAGGTCAGCCGCGGCGCCCACGCGCCACGGCTGGAAGCGGCCGCCCAAGCAGCCACGGAAGCGCCAGCGACTCGTGCGCCGTATCGCAGGAGATGGCTTCATCCGTGGCTTCTGCCAGGCCCCGAGGGCCACAGGCGTCTCCCCCCGTGCCCCTCGGCGCAGGTTCCAAAACGGACATGCCGTTTCTGGTCCTTCGACGCACTGCCGATCCTGCTCCTGCTCCGCCTCATCCCCCTCGGCCCCACCCCGCGTGAATGTGCATGCTCTCATCCGGCCCCTGCCACTCCTTGCCCGCTCGCCTCCCGCGTCGTCGCATGCATTCGCGGCGTTCAACCTTGAACGCCCGCGCTTGGATCGCGGCCGCGTCGACGCGACACGAACTACTGTGAGTGCGTCTGGGCAACCCCCGCTCCACCCTCGGCCGCAGCAGGCTTTGTAAGGAGCAGCTGCACCAGCTAGGTCGAAGGCTGAGCCGTGCAGCTTGTCGAAGATCTTCTCGGCCTTGTTCATCGACGTGGCCTTCTTCAAGACCTGCCCCAATCGTCTTGAAACCACAAGCGGCCTCAGATCGAAACTATCACTGCAGGAAGCAGACGGTCCGGAACGTTTGCTTAGCAGGTCGCGGCGGCGGCCTCGGCAACATGCTATGCTCTGCGAGCTGACAGCGTGTCCCTGCGCTCCGCGGGACTGGAGGCTGGGAAAGGCTCGGTGTGCTGGCGCCTGAGAATGGGAAAAAGTGTTAGCGTGTCGAGCCGAAGCACGATAGGTCAAAACTGGGGGCGCGACACGCTATCTAAAAGTTCTCAACCTCCCACCCACCCCACAGCGCACCCTCGCCCCTTCACGTCACTGCCCCTGCTGCTCTCAAGCGCAGCGCAGGGGTGCGCACAAAGCCCCCGTAGGTGGCCCCGTAGGTGGCCCCAGCCTGCCTCAACAGGCCCCTGGCCCCAAGGGGATCCACCCGTTTCAGGTTTCAGAATCACCCTGGAACCGCTCCGGGTTGATAATTGGAACCTGAAGCGGGTGATGTTCCATCTGGGCCGCTCTCAGGAGCCTGTTGGGCCGCCGTTCACCTGTGATTTTCCATCTGGCCATCCCCATTTGAGATCCAGCTGGAAGGCCCAACCGAACAAACGAGCTCCCCAATAAGAGATTCCATTCGGGAAATTACCACTTTGGGAACTCAGGTACACCCACCCCCTTATCCCCGAGAGCGCCTGCTGCTTTTGGGAGCACCCCGAAACCGTTCCAGGGTGAAAATCCATCCGGGACCCTCCAATGCAAAAAGGCGCTCTCGGGAATGAGCGGGGGGTACCCCAGCTCCGAAAAAATACCACTTTCCAAATGAAATCTCTGATTGGGGACTTTTTCTCGCGGCTGGGCTCCCCAGCCCCAGTCTCGGGAGCGCCCGGATGGATTTTCACCCTGGGCCCGTTCAAGGGTGAAAATCCATTTGGAACCTCCACCAATGCAAAAAAGCGCTCTCGGGGATAAACGGGTTGTACCACAGCCACAACAAAATACATTTTCCAAACGAAATCTCATATTGGGAAACATTTTTCCGCATCTGGACTCTCCACTCTAGTCCCGTGAGCGCCCCAGATGCATTCTCACCGCGGAACCGTTCCTGGGTGAAAATCCAGCTGGGACACCAGCTATGCAAAAAGGCGCTTTCGGGGACAAGGGGGCGTGCACCCGAACACCAAACATTTACCTTCTCCCTGGAAAATCTCTGATTGGAAAGCCTTTTCTCGCGGCTGGGCCCTCCCGCCCAATCTCGGGAGCGCCCGGATGGATTTTCACCGCGGGACCATTCCAGAGTGAAAATCCATCTGG
>CAUYUJ010020115.1:661639-681639 GCA_963575745.1 Prorocentrum cordatum | reverse complement strand
CCGGAGGGGGGGCTGCGCAGCCCGGCAAATCTAGGTTCAGCTGGAGCAGCAGCGCAATGCCGAGCTGCGCACTGGCGGCTAAGCAGCGCCGGCACCCGCAGGAAGGCACTCGCCCCCGGCCGCCCCGCAGAGCGCCCCCCGCAGAGCGCAGGGCGGCCGCCGCCAGGGGGGATCCGCGGCCGCTTCGTCAGCAGCAAGGCGGGCAGCCGCAGCGAGAGGGGCCGTAGCCAGAGCGCGCTGCGTTGCTGTCAGTGCCTCGTCGCCCACGCGGGCGGCGCGGTCTCCCTGGGCGGCCCGGAGCGTCGCCGCGGCCGCCGGCTGGCTGCGGCGCGCCCATGGGCCCATTGCAGTCAGGGCGCTGGCGCTCTCCAGGCCCAGCCGCTGCAGGCAGCGCAGCAAGCAGAGGTGCCGGGAGGCTGCGCGCGCCGCGGGGGCCGCAAGCTCCGCGCCCTGAACCCCGTGGCCCCGTCCGCGCTGGCGAGGAAGAGCTCCCGGCGCGCGGCGTCGCCCTGCGCCGCGCCCAGGGCGCGCTCGCGCTCCGCGGCCAGCGCCAGGCCCAGGGCCCGCGCTTCTTCGCGCAGGCGCGCGCCAGGAAGGCGCAGTCAGAGCCCGCCCTTGCGCGCGGGAGCGCCAAGGCCACGCGCTTGTCCAGGCCCGCCGCGCAGAGGGCGCGAAGCCTCAGGAAAAGCCCCCCGCGGGCGGCCTGCAGCGCGGCGACCTCAAGGCTGCCCGCGGCAAAGAGGCCCCCTTCGGCTGGCACGGCGACAGGTGCCGCTGGAACGGCCGGGAGCGCGCCGCGGCGGGGCACCGCGGCCCGGGGTTCCTGCTGGCGCAGCCCGGGGAGCGCCGCAACGTGGAAATCGCGGCCCGGGCTCAGCTTCGTCTTGTCCGAGTTGCCACGGGGGCCGGCCGCGGTGCAGGCGCGGGTGCAGGCTTCCTCGGCGGCGTCGGCTCTGCTTGGGTCGCAGATGATGTCCAGGTCATCCTGGTAGTAGTAGCTCCTCGCTGGCTCTACCGTCGCGGCTGCTGCCTGCCCCGCGGCGCTGGCCACCCCCTGAGGTAACGCAGAGGGAACACCTGGTCGGTGAGGGCGTCTCCCTGGTCCCCGCCGCGTTCCTTCGGGAGGGGGTTGCGCGCGCCGTCGCGCGAGACGTGCACGCGCGCGGCAGCCGCGCTCAAGCCCAGGCAAACCCAAAGCAGCAAGTCTGGGACCAGGGTCGAGACGGCTGTCGCCGCGGCCGCCCTGTCAAACTCGCTGCGAGCGCTGCGAGCGCCCAACCTGACCTTTCAGCAGCTCGGCGGCTGTCGAGGTCGAGTAGGGCTGCCTTGCGCATGCGCGCTGGACCCCGGGCACTCCCCACCGAGCACTCGTTCTGCCCCGCGGCCACCCTCCCAGCGAACATCTGGCTGACAGCCTTAGAGGCGGCGCGCCTGTGGACGATCCCCAGCGCGAGGGGCCGCACCTCGTCGTGCCCCCCCCGGTCCCCTGCGAGGATCCGCGCTGACAGCCAAGGCCCCTGCACCCCCCCAGGGGCCCGGCCGAGCTGCGGCCGCAGGACCACTCGTTCGATGCTCTCCCAAGCGGCCGCGCGGCGGGGCATCCACGTCCAGCGTTCGTTTCTCGCGCCGCCTGGCCCAGCCCCTCTGTTCTGCGGTGCGCGTGCGTTGGCTTTCCGGAGCTCCACCAAAAAGTGGTCCACGTCCTCCTCCTCTGGGTCCGCCGCCTTTACCGCTGGCTGCGAGGCCGCCCGCGGGAAGTGGTTTGGGAGGCACTGGCGGGCCTTGCTGTCCGAGGCCATCAGGCACCGTCCGTCCACGACTCTGAGGGACTCCCGGATGTCCTCCTCTCTCAGGGCCTCTTCGACGCTCTGGATGTCCCGCGCCAGCTGCTGTGCTTCGGACGGCTTCGTTTCCCCGAGGCCTTCGCGTGGACCCTCGGTCTCCTGCCATTGGATGGCCCAGGAGCTCCCCCACGCCAGCCGGATGCGCCTCGCCAAGGTCCGGGCCAAGGTTTCGCCTCTCTGGCCGCGCGTTCCCCCTCGGCGCCGGCGCACTGCGGCGAAAAGCAGGCGGTCCGAGAAGAGGATCGCCTTGAGGAGCCGCGTCTATTCCTGCTCCGTGGTGGCCGCGAGCGCGGCGTCGCACAGGGCATTGCGCAAATCGGCCACTGCGTACTGGGCCGCCGTGGGGACCACGCGGACGGTCTGCACTGGGTCACGCAGGCGGTCCCAGGCCAGCATGCCCCATAACTCCATGCGCTGCAACTCCCCGTAATGCACCGCCTCCTCCCTTCTCGCTGCCTGATTCCTTTTTTGTCCTCCTGCTTTCCCTGTTGCCGCCTCTGGAGCCGTTCCGACCAAGGGCCCATCAGCAGCTGCGACGGCGGGTGCCGTGAAGGCGGTGTGGGCCTCCGACTGCTTCTCCACCCGGAGGGCGGCCCATCCCGCGAGCTGTTCGACTGGGTCGCACTCCGACGCGACACAGCCAACGTGGTGCACTCGAGCGCCAGGCCCTCCCCGGCGGACACGCGGCGCTCTGGCCGGGATCTCCTCCAGGCAGCTCGCGCACATGGAACGGGTGTGTGAGGTGGGGGCGGAGATGGTCCACGCTCTGCCCCCCGAGGAGGGTCCACCGTCATCTTCGTCCAGCGGGCGCTGCCGTCGTCGCCATGGTGCCTCCGCGGCCGCCACCGCCGCGCCAGGGCCTGCGTCGATCTCCATCCCCGCCACCCTCGCTGGTGCAGCGCCGGAGGCCGCGCCAGCTCTCGCCGCCGCCGCCGCTGCCGCTGCCGCAAGCGCATCGCCCTCCTCGACGTCCACCTCCATGGCCCCGGGTTGGGAAAAGGAGGGGGTTGTGGGTGGGAAGGGGAAGGACGAGGAGGGATGGCACGAGAGCGGATCGATGATATCTGTTGAACAGTGGGGCTCAACGCACGGTCTTCCTCCTCATTCTATTCATTACCCTCCTCCTCCTCCTCCTCCTCCTCCTCCTCCTCCTCTTCTTCCTCCTCCTCCTCCTCCTTCTCCCCCTCCTCCCCCTTTCCTCCTCCTCCTCCTCCTCCTCCTCCTCCTCCTCCTCCCCCTCCTCATCCTCCTCCTCCTCCTCCTCCTCCTCCTCCTCCTCCTCCTCCATCGCCATTTTGGCTCAAGCTCTCCTTAGAGCCCGATGGGTTCTAAGGGGGTGAGAGCCCCGCAGCCTGGGCTCGAGACCTCCCGAGAGACGGCGCGGTGGGCGTCCAGGCGGGGCGAGGGCGGAGGCGCTGCGGCGATCGGCGTCCAAGCCATGGGCCGGCCGAGGCGCGCTCGTGCTGCAAACGCTTGGGCGCCGGCGGTGCCGCCCGTGGCTCCGGCGAGGCAGCCTCGGTCGGCGCCCAATGCGCGGCGCGGTGGAGGAGTGGCAGGTGGCGCTGCCAAGGCCAGGCAGGTTGCGCTGCCGGAGGCCGTCGACGAGAGCGTCGAGAAGATGGCCCACGTGCACTCCAGCGTGGTTGAAGAGGGGGTGATCATCGAAGAACTCCTGCGGTGCCTGGTTCCGCGGGCGGCGGGGTTCTCCACTGGTGAGGACGAGTGCGACGAGGCGCAGCAGCAGCTCGACTTCGCGTTCAAGTTGGCCACCATCGATTGCAAGATCCAGGCTGGGCAGGTGAAGATCGGCAATGCGGACGCCGTGAAGGCCGAGAAGAGCTCGGGGGTGCCTCTGGGGAGCGAGATCGAGGAAGCGCTCGGCGTGGCGGCGCTGCCCGCGGTCCCGCCCTTCCCTTCCCTTGCGGCTGGTCGTGCCGCAAGCCATGCTGCTGGTGAAGCTGGTCGCGAAGATGGGCGTGGTGGAGGGCGCGAAGCTGGCCGTGGGAACGGGCGTGCCGATGCTGACGCTGATGGCGCCGCTGACCCAGCAGCTCGTGAAGCTGGTCGCGAAGCAGGTGGGTGCGTTGAAGATGGCCTTCCGGGACATGGAGATGGTCGGGAAGCCGGGCGTGCTCAAGGTGGCCATGCTTGCCGCGAGACTGGACGTGACGGAGTGCTGGGCCGTACCGGTGCTTTGGAGGGCAGTTCCCTCCAGGCCCTCGGGATCCAAAGCGTCGGCGTCCTGGCTACGCGGTGGGCCGACGACATCGACGACGTGCACACACTGGCTGTGGAGTCACAGGTGGTCGAGCACGCATTCGAGGGCGTCGACACGCAGGTCAAGGTCGCGGATGGCTCAGACGAGCTGCTTGAGGAGTTCGCCGACGGCACCATGGAGAGCAATGGGTCCGACGGCTGTGACGCGGGTGTCGACGAAACGTTCGACGAGGAATAGATGGAGAAGATGAGGGATGATGCCGATGCGCCGTTGGGAGCGCGCGCAAGTCAAGAAGCAAGAATCGACGATAAAGATCATCGAGCTGCAGCAGACGATCGCGTTCCGTGCCGTTCTCCGTATTTGGCGGCGTACTGCAATGGGGAATACTGTTGGGTCGTGAACATGCCAACGATCTTGAAGAGCATGATGGGCTCCTGGTCGTCGGTACCCGACTGCTTGCACTCGGATGCCTTTAGGGGTGAGCCAAGCCCGTCGCGTCCGCGGCCCGCGCGCGAGCGAGGCGGGACTGACGCCTGCCTGCTGAGAGAATCGCGGGGGAGGAGAGTGGTCGGAGGTTGGGGATTGAGATCGAAGTGGAACGGAAAGCCCCCCACCGCGAAATCGGTTTCGGTTTCGTGTTCGTGCGTGCCGTGCGTGTGGGCGAGGCGAAGCTGCGTGGGCGGGCGAGAGAAAACTCTCCTGTGGCTGACGCGCGGCCGGACCAAATGATTCCCCCCCGGCAAACGGGGCCGCGCGGTGTCCCGCCGGCGTCCCGCCGGTGTCCCGCTGGTGTCCCGGTAAGTCTCCTGTGGCTGAGGCGCGGCCAGACCACATGTTTCCCGACCGGCAAACGGGGCCGCGCGGTGTCCCGCCGGTGTCCCGCCGGCGTCCCGTTGATGTCCCGGTGTCCCGCTGGTGCGAAAACGATAATGAGACCGATAGTGAAATCGATTGTGAAATCGATCGTGGAATCGATCGTACGATCGATAGTGAGATCGATCGAGTGAGATCGATGGTGAGATCGACTGTGGGATCGATAGTGAGAGCGATAGTGGGATCTTTGGTGCAATCGACTGAATAATAGCAATAATGAGATCGATCGAGTGAGATCGATAGAGAGGTCGATAGTGATATCGACAGTGCGATCGATGGAGTGATATCGTTAGTGAGATCAGTAGTGAGATCGATGGAGTGATATCGATAATGAGGTCGATAGTGGGATCGAAAACGGGATCGAAAGTGAGATCGACAGTGCAATCGATCGAGTGAGACCGATAGTGAGATCGATCGAGCGATATCGATAGTAAGGTCGATAGTGAGATCGATCGTGGGATCGATCGTGAGAACGATTGCGAGACGCAAATCGGAATGCAGATAGACAAGTTAATCGAAAGCAAATCGACATGCACATCGATAAGCAAATGCTATGGCAAATCGTCAGGCGCATCGACACCCCATGCTGCATGCTGTGCCAAGAGCGAGCGGCAACGCAACAATCTCTGAACACCAAGGCTCCCGATACGAACGTTGGCGGAACAGGCTCTGAAGGGTCGCTCCAAGAAGCTCCCGGGAGGCCCCAAGGGCCCCAAAGAAACCCAAAAAGGCTCCCAAGAGGCCCCCAAGAGGCCCCCCAAGAGGCCCCCAAGAGCCCCCCAAGGGGTCCAAAAGACGAGCCCAAACGGCCCCCCAAGTCCTGACGCAGTACTCGCAGCGCGCGCGCAACGAGTTGCAGTTCGACGCGCAGGTCTGGGACCTGGGGCAGCACGCAGGCCGAACCGCGGGTGCGTGCTTCTGGCTATACCTCGCAGCAGGCCTGGCCGAACGCGGGCCAAACGTTTTGGCCCAGGCCTTGCCAAGCAATACTCCAGCCCATCAAGCGGCAGGCCAACTGAAAGCACAGGGTGTGCAGCAGTGTGTCGACGCCGGCGTGCGTCACTCGCCTTTGGGCGTGGTGGCGGAAGCTCTCCGGACCCGGTTCTGCGGCGGCGAAGCCGCCGTGCTGCTCAGAGCCGACACGAAGAACAGAACATACCCGGCCTTTGCTGGCCTGGATGTCCAGGGCCCCGTGCGCACCGAGGCGCTGTACACTCGCTGGGTACAGAAGCTGGCAACTAAAGAGTACGCGGGCGAGTTGGTCGTCATGTCGGCCGCCTTGGAGTTGGGCACCCGCATCACTGCCATCCCTTTCACTCCACCGATGGCACTGGTGCAGTGGGCGATCCCGTCTTATGGGCCAGAAAACGCCACCGTCGTTGTTAACATGGGCAACAATGAACTGCATTATGTTTATCTGTCGCGGCAATCGTGATGGCGCCGGACGCCCGCACCAGACTTTGCCGCCGGCCGGCTCCCGCCGCCTGTACGTTCGGATGCTCGACCGCGCGGGGCCGGAAAAGCAGCAAGCGTGCGCCATCCCCGAAAGGCTCCCAAGAGGCACCCAAGAGGCCCCCAAGAGCCCCCCAAGAGGCCCCTAAGAGCCTCCCAAGAAGTCCAAAAGACGCGCCCAAACGGCCCCCAAAGCCCTTGCAAAATGCACAAAATAAATGATTTCATTAGTTCCTGGGGAGGGGGGTAACTGGTACCAAGGTGCCCAAGAGCGAAGGGTGACGTAAACAACTCGACACCAAGGCTCCAAAAAGCGAGCGGCAACGCAACAATCTCCACTGGCATGGTCAGAACAACAATCACCTGTTGCCCATTGCTAGCCCCCTCCCCCCAACCTCCTCATCACCCGCAGGGTGGTCGTATAGGTATTCCCGTCGTTGCGGAGGTGAGCCCTGTATCATCGGAGTGTGGCCATGCCGTACTGGGGGCTGTGGTGCTCAGTGCGGGGTGGCGGTGCTCCGCTGTTGGGGTGTATGTTCGTGGCCTCGGGACTGGCCAAAAGGTTCCAAAAGGTTCCCCCTCCTCCTCCGCCTCCATTCTTTCTCATTAGACAAGTGGCACGCGTGCCATTGTTCTTGCACAGGACAGAAGGGGGAGGAGGCGGAGGGGGCGCGCTGGCTGGTGGATGGGGTGGTGGAGGGGGCACTCGGGATGGGGGGCGGTGCCGTACGGGGCGCTCGGGATGGGCGGGGCGGGGGCCGTGCCGAAATAAAGGGGCCGGGGCGGAGGGGGCGCGCTGGCTGGTGGGTGGGGTGATGCGGAGGGGGCGTGCGGGATGGCGGGGGGGGGCGGTGCCGTGCCGAAATAGAAAAGGTCGGGCCGCGGGGTGATGCGGAGGTAGCGCGCGGAATGGGGGGGGGGGGGGCGTGCCCGAAAAAGAAAGGTCGGGGCGGAGGATGCGCTCTGGCTGGTGGGTGGGAGGATGCGGAAGAGGCGCGCGGGAAAGGGGGGGTGCCGTGCCGAAATAAAGGGCTCGGGGCAGAGGGGGCGCTCTGGCTGGCAAGTGGGGTGATGCAGAAGGGGGCGCTCGGGATGAGGGGGGGCGGTGCCGTAGGGGGGCGGTGCCGTGCCGAAATAATATGGTCGGGGCGGAGGGAGCGCGCTGGCTGGTGGTCGGGGTGATGCGGAGTTGGAGCGCCGGATGGGGGGGGCGGTGCCGTGCCGAAATAGTGGTCGGAGTTCTAGAGACCCTGCGCAAAAGAATATCGCGGTCGGGGCGCAGGGGACGCGCTGGCTGGTGGGACCGGTGCCGTGCCGAAACGAAATAAAGCGGTCGGGGCGGAGGGCGCGCGCTGGGGTCGAGGCGGAGGGGGCTGGTTGCGCGGGGAGGGCGACGGGGGTGGGCGGTGCTGTGCCGAAAAAAAGAAATCGGGGAGGAGGGGGCGCGCTGAGGAGGGGGAGCGGGGGCGGCGCCGTGCCGAAATAATTTGGTCGCGGCGGAGGGGGCGCGCTGGCTGGAGGGCTGCTTCGGCATGGCTGCTTTAGGATGGATGCGGAGGGGGCGCGCTGGGAGGGGGGGCGTAGGGGCTGCATCGACTGGCGCCGTGCCGAAAAAAACCGTCGGAGCCCTAGACACCCTGTGCAAGAGAATAACTTCTTCCTGTGGCACTCCGAAGCCAATTTGAAGGTGGGCCTGGCGTTTCGCCTTAGATTTCCTTACCATTGAGGACCCTGAAGTGTAAAAACTTGTCACAGTTTCACATATGGAAGACGGATCGTTTTCAAAATGTCGCTCTCACATTAGCGCCGCGCACATTCATTTCGAACATTTGAGAGAGCGTCACGGATTGAGGGCGGGTGAATTTCAAAATGTAGCTCTCGCCTTAGCGCCGCACACATGCGTTTTAAACCTTTGAAAGAGCTTCACGGATTCAGGGCAGGTGGTTTTCAAAATGTGGCTCTCGCCTTCGCGCCGCGCACATTCGTTTCGAAAATTTGACAGACGCTCACGGATTGAGGGCGGGTGGTTTTCAACATGTGGCTCCTACCTTAGCGCCGCGCACACTCTTGTTGAACATTTGAACAGGGCTTCACAGATTGAGGGCGGATGCATTTCAAAACGTAGCTCTGGCCTTAGCGCCACGAACAGTCGTTCAAAAAATTGAAAGAGCTTCACGGATTGAAAGCGGCTCCTTTTAAAATGTGGTTCTCGCCTTAGCGCCGCACGCATTGTGTGGAATTTGCGAGAGTTTCACGGATCCCCACGGTCAGCGAAGAAATAGTGTTTTGGAAAGAGTAGGATGAGGAAGGCGCAACATGTACGTTCACTCGCGGAGCTGAGGTCCCAGGAATGGCGTTCTGGCAGAATTCAAATCAAAACACGACAGTCAGGTTGACCCGTGGCGAAATGCCGAGAATTTTTTTTGGCATGCCTCAAGGTATTCAAACTTCCAACGAGACAGTTCCCGAGGTGGAAGTGGACCGTTGTAGGGGTCTATGAAAAGAGGGGTTGGCGGGAGGGATTCTTCCAACATCGTTGACGACTCTTGGGTTTCAACTGGTCCTGCTCCTCCTCCTCCTCCTCCTCCTCCTCCTGCTCCGTCTCCTGCTCCTCCTCCTCCTCCTCCTCCTCCTCCTGCTCATCCTCCTCCTCCATATATTCCTCCTCCTCCGTATATTCCTCCTCCTCCTTCTCCTCTGCCTCCTCCTCCTCCTCCTCTTCTTCTTCTTCTTCTTCTTCTTCGTCTTCTTATTCGTATTACTAGTATTGTTATTATTAGTCCTTCTCCTCCTCCTCCTCCTCCTCCTCATCCACTGCCGATCTCGAATCTGTTTGCCCCCTTCGAGGGGCTCTGTGGCTGCGGGTGTCAAAAAAAAAACATCCTCCTCCTCCTCCTCCTTCTCCTCCTCCGCCTTTCCCACACGGTCCTCCTCGTCATTTTCCTCGCATTCCTCGTATTGCGTCGTCCTCCTCCTCCTCCTCCTCCTCATCCTCCTGATCCTCCTACTCATCCTCGTCCTGCTCATCATCATCATCATCATCATCATCATCATCATCATCATCATCATCATCATCATCATCATCATCATCATCATCATCATCATCATCATCATCATCATCATCATCATCATCATCATCATCATCATCATCATCATCATCATCATCATCATCATCATCATCATCATCATCATCAGCATCATCATCATCATCATCATCATCATCATCATCATCATCATCATCATCATCATCATCATCATCATCATCATCATCATCATCATCATCATCATCATCATCATCATCATCATCAACATCATCATCATCAGCATCAGCATCATCATCAGCGTCATCATCAGCAACAGCAGCATCATCAGCAACATCGGCAGCATCATCAGCATCATCAGCATCATCATGATCAGCATTATCATCACCAGCAACGTCAGCATCATTAGCATCACCAGCATATTCCTCAGTATCATCAGCATCAGCAGCACTATCAACATCATCAGCCTCTTCGTCATCATCATCATCAGCATCATCATCAGCAGCAGCAGCATCATCAGCATCAGCATCAGCATCAGCATCAGCATCATCATCAGCATCAGCATCATCATCATCATCAGCATCAGCATCATCGTCATCAGCATCCGCATCATCATCAGCATCATCATCATCAGCATCATCATCATCAGCAGCATACCCATCATCATCATCATCATCATCAGCAGCAGCAGCAGCATCATCATCATCAGCATCATCAGCAGCAGCATCATCATCATCAGCATCATCATCATCATCCACCTCCTCCTCCTCCTCAGCCTACTCCTCCTCATCATCCACCTCCTCCTTCTCCGTCTTAGATTCCTCCTCCTCCTCCTCCTCCAATTCGTCACCCCTCCTCATTATCATGTCCTCCCCCGCCTGCTTCTCCCCCTCTTCCTCATCCTCCTCCTCCTCCTCCTCCTCCTCCTCCTCCTCCTCCTCCTCTTCATCCTACTCCTGCTCCTCCTCCTCCTCCTCCTCCTCCTCCTCCTCCTCCTCCTCCTCCTCCTCCTCCTCCTCCTCCTCCTCCTCCTCCTCCTCCTCCTCTTCCTCCTCCTCCTTATCCTCCTCCTCCTCATCAACGACCCCATCCTCCTCCTCCTCCTCCCCCTTCTCCTCCTCCTCCTCCTCCTCCTCCTCCTCCTCCTCCTCCTCCTCCTCGACCTCCTCCTCATCCTCCTCCTCCTCCTCCTCCTCCTCTTCCTCCTCCTCCTCCTCCTCCTCCTCCTCCTCCTCATCAATCATCATCATCATCAGCATCATCATCCTCATCATCATCACAGCATCCCCCTCCTCCTCCTCCTCCTCCTCCTCCTCCTCCTCCTCCTCTCCTCCTCCTCCTCCTCCTCGTCCGTCGTCTCCTCCTCATCGTCCTCCTCGTCCTCTTCCTCCTCTTCCTCCTCCTCCTCGTCGACCTCCTCCTCTTCCTCATCATCGTTGTCCTCCTCCTCCTCCTCCTCCTCCTCCTCCTCCTCCTCCTCCGCCTCCTCCTCCTCCTCCGCCTCCTCTTCTCCCTCTCCTCGTCATCCCCTCCTCCTCCTCTTCCTTTTCCTCCTCTTCATCCTCCTCCGCATCCTCCTCCTCCTCCTCCTCCTCCTCCTCCTCCTCCTCATCCTCCTCCTCCTCCTCCTCCTCCTCCGCCTCCTCCTCATCCTCCTCTTCGTCTTCTAAGTATAATTAGCAGTATTAGTCTTATTATTAATCGTATTCTTCTTTTTATTATTATGCTTCGTATTCGTCTTCTTATTATTCTTATTATTCTTATTATTAGTCTGATTAGTCTTATTCTTAGGCTTCGCCTTCTTAGTATTCTTCTTCTTATTATTATTAGTATTATTCTTATTATTATTATTATTCGTCTTCTGTCTCTTCCTCCTCCTCCTCCTCCTCACCGTCCTCCTCCTCCTCCTCCTCCTCCTCCTCCTCCTCCACGCCCGCCTTTCCTTCTTTTATTAGTATTAGTAGTAGTATCAGTGGTATTAAAAGTAGTATTATTGTTATTAGTATCGTTATTACTATTAGTATCAGTAACATTAGTATGATTAGCAGTAGTGTGGTTTTGTCAGTGTTCTTAGAATTGTTACTAGCTTTAGTAGTTTTTATTACTCATTAGTACTACTAGTACTAGTATTATTATTTGTATTATTATTAGTTTTAGTAATAATATTAGTATTATTGTGGTTACTATTATTATTAGTAGTAGTAACAGTAGTAGTATTACCATTAGTATCATTAGTAGTATTAGCACCGTCATCATCATTATTATTATTGATATTAGTGTTAGTAATATTAGTATTATCATCACTATTGATATTATCATCCGCATTAGTATTATTATTAGTAGTAGTTTTAGTATGCTTATTATTCTTAGTCGTATTCGTATTCTTCTTACTAGTTTTATAATTAGTCGTCGGAAAATACTATTATCCGTAGCCGTATGCTTGCTCGCGTGACTCGTAGTATTATGTATATTGTTATTTGTCGTCGTATTATAGTCCTTCGTCTTAGTATTCGTATGGTTCGTCATTTTCTTGTTATTGAACACAACTTTCCCCGTAGACATTAACAGCATTTTTATTAATAGTATTCGCATTGCCCTCCTTAGTCGTATTGTTCTTATTCGTATTAGTCGAAGTCGTTTCGGCTGCCTCTGTATATTATCTTCATCGTCATAATACTCGCGTTCGGGTGCATAGTGTTTAACAGTATTAGCATGGATCGTACGAATCGTATTCTTATTAGTGTACCTTTATTACACGTAATATAGTTACTAATATGATTCGTATTATTACGTTAATCGTATTATTAGTATCTCCTCCTCCTCGTCCACCTCATCCTCCTCCTCCTGTTCCTGCTCGTCCTCCTCCTCCTCCGCCTCCTCCTCATCATCATCATCATCCTCCTCCTCCTCCACATCCTCCTCCTCCCCCTCCTCCTCCTCCTCCTCCCCCTCGTCCTCCTCTTCCTCCTCCTCCTGCTGTCGCCGCCGTGCATATCCTCATCCCCCCCATTTTCCTCCACATCCTCAGTTCACCATGGCTGCCCGCGTCGATTCACTATATGTGCCACCTCCCCCCATTCCATGTCAGCTCTCATAAGCTGCGTTGCCGAATGGGCTGGCGGGGGCAGTTTTTTGGCCCGCGGGCGAACGAAACGAGTCGGACGCCGAGCAAGCAGGGCAGCGTTTGCAACCTGCACAGGGAAAAAGAGGACGAGAGCAAAGCCCGGCGTGGGGCGAAGCACTCAGAGCGGTACGAATACGAGGAACACGACGGGCGGAGGAGGTAGCACAGAGATAACGCCCAGCTCGCGAAGTTCCGCCTGCGAACAGCAGGGCTGGCGGGGATATTTTTTAGTCAGCGGCCGCAGGCGAGCGCGCCAGCGGCGGGTCCAGTCAAAGCGGGGCACGCAACGACAAATTAACCTAAAGCAACGGGGCGCAGCCTCACCTAAAGCGGCGGAACGGAGCCTCACGCAGCACCTCAGCGGCGGACCGGCGAGTGGAGGAAGCTGGCTGAACTGAGTAGTACTGCAAGCGCGCATGTATGCAGGGCGCCGAGGGCGTCAGGTAGTCGGGAAGAACGACGACCAGGGACAGAAGCCGAGTAATTGATGCAAGGGCGCAAGCCCCCAGACTACTGGGAAAGTACCAGGTTGGCTGCAGCCAAGAGGACCGACTGTCGGAAGTCGAATTGGTGCCCGGTGTGGGCGTGAGCGTTGGCAGGCTGCGAGGAACCAGGGTGGCCGAAGCCGCAAAGCCCAACGGCAGCAGAACGCACGAGTGCGAGAAGCAGCCAACCTGCCGCGCGGCAAAAATGGCGCGGGTCACCACGAAGTCGCACACCAGAAGTCGCACACCAGAAGTCCTGAAAAAGGACGGAACAGGTGCCCGACGTCAGCACACCGGAAATGGCGACAGGCGAGCACCGACACCACGGAGAGGACCCGGGACTAAAGCTGGCGGGGATACTTTTTTGGTCGGCGGCTCCCAGGCGACGGTCTAGGAGCGGAAGCGGCGTCCGGGGCGGCGGAACGGTGCAAATTTGCAAACACAGCCGCCAGTGTCGGCAAGCCAGCTCGCATTACTAAACAGGCAACACACCTGCAGTAAAAACATGCAATGAATGCAAGTGCACGTGGCTGGCGGGGATTTTTTGATTGGCGGCTCCAAGGACAGATCCAGGAAGCGGGACGGTCTCAGCTGGGGCACAGGGCGAGCTGGCGGGGATACGCGAAGCGTGAATAATTTCAAGGCCTCATCATCAACAGCAGCAACACCTCCATGAATGATCCAAGACGGTCAAACAAGGCCTAGGAAAAGACCCTAAAAGCCCTGAGACAATCCCCATCCAGACCAAGACAGACCCGAGAGAGTTCCGCGAGTGCCTCCGGAGATCCCCCGAACGGCCAAAAGATCAAAGTGCTCCCAAGAGGCCCCCGAGAGCGCTCCGAAGAGACCCCAAGAAGCATCCCTGAGGACTCTGACACACAACCCAGGCACTGTGGCGAGCGAGATGGGCCGAAGGCCCTTAGACCAATTGGAATTCAGCAGAATGGCGAAGTGGAGGGTGGGAGGAGGAAGAAAAAAACCTGACACATCGAGACAACCGCTGGGGACTATCTCAAATATTCCATCGACCGCGGCTGGTTGAATACAACAACACATGATGGTAGTCGTTACGCGGTACAAAAAGTAACAGCACGTGACGAGAGCGCCAATCCACGTACCTATGATGCGCTTTAAAGTTCCATGCAGCGGGGATCGCAATCAGATCCGACAAGCGGGGCGGCAACAGATGCGGGGATGGATGGAAGCTTTTGCAGGAGGCGCCGTAGATGACGGAGGATCTGGCCAGAATCCGAGTCTGGCCGCGAGGCTGTAAGCTGAGGCACCAGCGCCCTCGGGGGAAGAGGGACGGGGGGGACAAGCGAGGCGGACAGGGCGAGCTGGACTCCTGGGGCCGTCTTTCTGGCCGCGCCGCCGCATTGGACAACGCGCCAAGCGGCTGCCATCGGAGGGCTGCAAGCAGCGGGAAACATGCTCCGCCTCCCGCGCAGCGCCTGCCTCACCAGTTGAGCCTTTGCCGTAAGCCCAGGCCGCTGGACAAAAATAGAACCATCGCGCGCGCCTCGCGCGCGCTGAAGTTCTAGCTAGGCTTGATACGCTAACTCATGTTATCTCATGCTGGTCGCTTCTTGCGTCCATGGACTCCCTTGGAGGCCCTGCTCAAGCCTCGGAATCATATAGAAGGGGAAGTGCGGAAACGCAGAAATCATTAGGTATTCAACGATTTGGGGCCCTCAAAGGCTTCCTGGGTTATGTTTTGGGAGGTGAGGGGGGTCTGAATTGTGGTCTGTTGTGCAAGAGTAGACCGGGGGCCAAACTTAAAAAAAAAAATGTGGGATTTCCATGTTTCTCCAATTCCTCGGCGCTGCTCCGCGCTGTTTGTTTGTGCCTCGCGGGTTTTGTTAGCCGGGTCCCTCAGGGGTGTGGGATGTTCCGGACCCCCTGGAACTTCTGGAGGCCTCCTGGAGGCCTGGAGAGCCGCCGGAAGGGTGTCTCGGGCTGCGCGGGAGCGTGTTGGGCCGTTCTTTACGTTCTGGGGGCTCCTTGAGGTCGTCATGGACTGACCTTCGGCGTCTTGGGGTCTCCCCCCGGAAAGCCGGGAGGCGCAGTACAGGCCAGATGTCAGGGGATGTGCGGAACCCCCCTGAGTAGGAGTCCCACTTTGAAAAAAAAGGAAATTATTGGAATTCCGTTTGTTTCTTTTTATCCTCGATCTTCGAGGGTTGGAAGCGGGAGAACGTGAGAAGGCGAAAAACATTAGAAAAATTATCCCAGAGCGACCCAACCTAGGAGTTGGAGCCCCGAGGAGAGCAATATTAGTAGTAACGGTAAACGCCGTCCTCCTCCTTCTCCTCATCGTCGCAGTTGTAGTTGTAGTGGTAGTAGTAGTAGTAGTAGTAGTAGTAGTAGTAGTAGTAGTAGTAGTAGTAGTAGTAGTAGTAGTAGTAGTAGTAGTAGTAGTAGTAGTAGTAGTAGTAGTAGTAGTAGTAGTAGTAGTAGTAGTAGTAGTAGTAGTAGTAGTAGTAGTAGTAGTAGTAGTAGTAGTAGTAGTAGTAGTAGTAGTAGTAATACTACAGCTTCATACCTACATCTACATCTAGACCTACATCCACCTCTACACCTACAGCTACATCTACATGTACACATGCATCTACATATACATCTACATCTACAACTACACTCACATCTACATCTACGTCTACACCTACATCTACACCTACATGTACATCTACATCTAAGCTGCTAGCCTAGCTGAACAGTCTGCAAGTGCTGCAGGCTGTTCAGCACTGCTTGCACTAGGTTCAACACTGTTCGCGGCTCCTGCAAGAGCTTCAGGCTGTTCAGCACTGCTTGCGGGAGCTCCGGTCCGGCCATCGAGGCTAGCTCGGCACCTGTCGCACGTTGCTTTTGCTTTGCCTTTCCTTTGCTTTACTGTTGCTTTTGCTTTGCTTTGCGTTGCTTGTGCTTTGCTTTGCTGTTGCTGCTGTTGCTTTGCCTTTGCTTTGATGCTATGCTATGCTATGCGATGCTGCGCTGTGCTATGCTATGCTATGCTGTGCTGCGCTATGCTGCGCTATGCTGCGCTATGCTATGCTATGCTATGCTAGGGTATGCTAGGTTGCGCTATGTTATGCTAGGCTATACTATGCTATGCTGCGCTGTGTTATGCTATAGTATGGTATACTGCGCTATGCTATGCTATGCTATGCTATGCTATGTTATGCTGCGCTATGCTATGCTATGCTAGGCTATGTTATGATATGTTATGCTGCGATATGATATGCTATACTATGCTGCGCTATGCTATGCTATGATATACTGCGCTATGATATGCTATAGTATGCCATGCTGCGCTATGATATGCTATGCTATGCTATGCTGTGCTGCGCTATGCTGCGCTATGCTATGCTATGCTATGCTATGATATGCGATGCTGAGCTATGCTATGATATGATATGCTATACTATGCTATGCTGCGCTATGCTATGCTGCGCTATGATCTATGGTATGATATGATATGCTGCGCTATGTTATGCTAATGCTGCGCTGCGCTAAGCTAAGCTAAGCTGAGCTAAGCTAAGCTAAGATAGGCGAGGCTAGGCTAAGCTAAGCTAAGCTAAGCTAAGCTAAGCTAGGCTAGGCTAAGCTAAGCTAAGCTAAGCTAGGCTAAGCTGAGATGAGATAAGCAAAGCTAAGCTAAGGGGGCGCAACCGGGGGAACCGCGGGGCGGATGCCGGGGGAACCGCCCGGGGCGGGGACCACTGCCCGGCCCTTTAAGCTCATAGAGTAAGAACCCTTCTAGGCAGAGCCTAGGTAGGGAACCATGGGAAATCAACGATTTGACCCTCTTTGGGCTCTCTCGGGACGGCTCTCGCAGCTCTCTTGTGCTGTTCTGGGAGCCTCGTCGGGGTCTCTTTGGGGCCTCTCAGGGATCGGGGGTGTGTCGGGGGCCTCTGGGGGGTCCCAGAGGCCTCTCGGAGGTCTCTGGAAGCCTCCTGCTCCCGCTCTTGGGCCTGGGGTGGTCTGGGGCTGTCCTGGGCGTCTCTTCGGCAATCTTGGAGCCTTCTTGGCCCGTCTTGGGGTTGTCCTGAGGGTCTCTTGGGTGGTCTTGGGACGGTCTTGGGAGCCTCTTCGGCGCTCTTGGACCGTTGGAAGCTCGAAAACGCGAGAAGCCAAGAACATTGAAAAAAATTAGCCTGGCGAAGAACCCAACCATATGCAGTTGTCAGTACCACAGCTGCGGGTTTCATCTTCAGTGGAACTCCCCATAGGACCACGGAGCGTGTGAGGGGTGTTCCGAGATAGGTGCCACTGGGGCATTCGGTGAAGCTCCCGATGGGGACATGAAACACGCGCGGGGCGTGCCGACATGGGTGGCGGAAACGCATGTGAGGGCCGCCACTGGGGCCTCCAGTGGAGCTCCCTATGGGTCCCCGAAACATGATGCTGCTGCGGGGGGGGTGCCGGGATGGGTGGCGGAGACGCATGTAAGCGCCGCTACTGGGGCCTTCGGTGGAACTCCCTCTGGGGCCACGAAACGTGTGAGGGGCGTGCCGAATTGGGTGTGCGTGACGCATGCGGGCGGCAGCACTGGGGCCATCGGTGGAGCTCCCTATGGGGCCACGAAGCGCGTGAGGGGTGTACTGGGATGTGTGGCGGGAACGCATGTGAGCGCCGCCACTAGGGCCTTCGGTGCAGCTCCCTATTGGGCCACGAAACGTGTGAGGGGCGTGCCGAATTGGGTGCGGGTGGTGACGCATGCGGGCGGTGCCACTGGGGCCTTCGGTGGAGCTCCCTATGGGGCCACGAAACCTGTTGTTGTGAAGGGCGTGCCGGGATGGGTGGCGGGGGCGCATGTGAGCGCGGCCGCTGGGGCCTTCGGTGGAGCTCCCTATGGGGCCTCGAAGCGTGTGAGGAGTGTGCCGAATTGGGTGGGTGTGGGTGACGCATGTGAGCGCCGCCACTGGGGCCTCCGGTGGATGATGGGGCCACGAAACCTGTGAGGGATGTGCCGAAATGGGTGCGGGACGCATGCGCATGTGACCGCCGCCGCTGGGGCCTTCGGTCAGGCTCCCTATGGGGCCACGAAACGTGTGAGGGGTGTGCCGAATTGGGTGTGCGTGACGCATGCGGGCGGCAGCACTGCGGCCTTCGGTGGAGCTTCCTATGGGGCCACGAAACGTGTGAGGGGTGTGCCGAATTCGGCGTGCGGGGCGCATGCGGGCGGCAGCACTGGGGCCTTCGGTGGGGCTCCCTATGGGGCCACGAAGCGTGTGAGGGGTGTGCCTAAGTGGGTGTGAGGGACGCATGCGGGCGGCAGCACTGGGGCCTTCGGTGGAGCTCCCTATGGGGCCACGAAACGTGTGAGGGGTGTGCCGAATGGGTGTGCGGGACGCATGCGGGCGGCAGCACTGGGGCCTTCGGTGGGCTCCCTATGGGGCCACGAAACGTGTGAGGGGTGTGCCGAATTGGGTGTGCGGGACGCATGCGGGCGGCAGCACTGGGGCCTTCGGTGGGGCTCCCTATGGGGCCACGAAGCGTGTGAGGGGTGTGCCGAATTGGGTGTGCGGGACGCATGCGGGCGGCAGCACTGGGGCCTTCGGTGGGCTCCCTATGGGGCCACGAAACGTGTGAGGGGTGTGCCGAATTGGGTGTGCGTGACGCATGCGGGCGGCAGCACTGGGGCCTTCGGTGGGGCTCCCTATGGGGCCACGAAACGTGTGAGGGGTGTGCCGAATTGGGTGTGCGTGACGCATGCGGGCGGCAGCACTGGGGCCTTCGGTGGGCTCCCTATGGGGCCACGAAACGTGTGAGGGGTGTGCCGAATTGGGTGTGCTGACGCATGCGGGCGGCAGCACTGGGGCTTTCGGTGGGGCTCCCTATGGGGCCACGAAACGTGTGAGGGGTGTGCCGAATTGGGTGTGCGTGACGCATGCGGGCGGCAGCACTGGGGCCTTCGGTGGGGCTCCTTATGGGGCCACGAAACGTGTGAGGGGTGTGCCGAATTTTGTGTGCGTGACGCATACGGGCGGCAGCACTGGGGCCTTCGGTGGGGCTCCCTATGGGGCCACGGAACGTGTGAGGGGTGTGCCGAATTGGGTGTGCGTGACGCATGCGGGCGGCAGCACTGGGGCATTCGGCGGAGCTCCCCTCCCTATGGGGCCACGAAACGTGTGAGGGGTGTGCCAAAATGGATGATGATGATGACGATGATGATGGTGTGAGGATGGAGGAGGGAGGAGGGGGAGGAGGAGCGGGAGCGGGAGCGGGAGCGGGCGCTGTCTCTTCAAAACGAGGACCCAACACCACAGGATGGTTGGGAACAATGAACATCTACGATTGTAGCCTCTTCGGGCCGTCCCGGGACGCCTCTCGGACCTCTCTTGGGGTCTCTTGGAGGCCACCTGGGAGCCTCGAGAGCCGTCGGAAGCGTCTTGGACAATTCTTTCGAATTCTGGTGGCTTGTGGGAGGCGTCTTGGGCCCTCCTGGGACGCTGTGGAGGCTCGCCGGAAAGGCCGGGGGAGCGGTACCGGGAGCGTCCCCGAGATGTGGCGAGGAGGTGTGGGACCCGGGGCCCAGGGGGGCGGTATCTATATATATATATATATACATATACATAAATATATATAGCTGCGCGCGCGCTTCGCGCGCGCGCTTGGGTTCTAGCGCATGCCATGGCGTTGTTAGCTGCGCGTGCTTTTCGGACAGGCTCATTCCATGCCTTGCCTTACCTCGTTCTCCAATATTCCTTATACGTCCTTCCTCGTTAACCCTCCAGACTCTCGGTTGTCCTCGCTTTTCGTTTCTCGTTCTTATCGACGGCCTCCTCTTGCTTGGGATTATGCGGGGGCTTCGAGCTGTTCAGGGCCGGCGTGAGAAGGTATTCAATATGAAGTGGGCTAGCTTGAAATGTACGGATCTCTTGTGGATCTTCCTGTTTGGGCTGCCTTGAAGGCCTTGGGGCCCGCTTGGGCCCCTTTGGGCTCTTCTTCGAAGTGGTGGGG
>CAUYUJ010020115.1:586639-656639 GCA_963575745.1 Prorocentrum cordatum | reverse complement strand
CTCCACGCCCAGCGCCTCCAAAGCCTGACAGCAGGCATCCACACTTGCAACAGAGGGAGGTGCCAGTGTATTAAAAATAACAGTCAGCCAGAGTCGTCGACTGGATATCTCTGACCAACAGCGCGGCTGCGAATCTTCCTCCTCACGGAGGCTCGCCGCAACCTGTGCCAGCACCTGCACTTCAGAGCGGCAGATGCCCTGGGCCTGTTGTTAAGGCTCGGGGTCATCGCTGAAAAAATACAAATTGAAGCACTCCATCAACGAACGAGCCCCAAGAGGGTCCCGAGAACGCCCCACGAGAGCCCCAAGAGGACCTCAAGAGTGCCAAGAGGCTCCGCGAGGACCCCAAGAGAGCCCCAAGATGGCTCCAAGAGACCTCCGAGAAAACGCTTCCAAGGCGGTTGTTGCACTGCACTCTTCTACACTTCCCTGATCAAGGCAACTCGCCTGGCGATCTGCTTCTGGATGGACTTGTGGGGATATTTTTTGGTCGGCGGCCGCGCGACAACGGTCTAGCGGCGACATGCGATGTCCGGGACGGCGGTACAAAGCTACTTGCACACGAAGCGTGCGGTAACTTGTGGGGATATGCGAAGCGTCAAGATTTTATAATTTGGGTCTCCCGGAGCTGTCTTCGAGAGCCTCCTGGAGCACTCTCGGGGCGTCTTGGGGGCAATTCAGGCCGCTGGAGGCGCCGAGTGAGCCGTCTGAGACGTCTGGAGCCCGCCTTGGGACGAGTCGAGGCCGCCGAGGATCGTCTTGACGGCTGTCTGAGCGCCCTCGGCGTCGATTTGGGGCTCCCACATTCTGCGCGGGCAACCGCGGTCCACCCATTTGCGGTCCGGGTTCGGGCCCCCGGGGGGCCCGGGACCCGGTCCACCGTTCTATCACACGGGCCTGCAGTCATGGGCTGCTGAGGAGCCCCAGGCGGCTGCAAGGCGGCGGCGGCTGCTCAGCAGGCGAGCAGAGGCTGCGTCGCCGTGAGAGCGCCGAGTGCCGCAGAGCGTATCTGCCGCTGCCTGTATCGAGGAATGGTCGCCTCCGGTCCCTGTCCGCGGCGTACCTTTTCTTGTGCAAGCTCTTCGGCACCGCCTGCACCCTGGGCTCCGCCCGCTCCGGCCGCCTGAGGCCCCGCCCTCCCGTGCCCTGTCTCCCTGATTGAAGCTGTGCGTAGCCCGCCTGGCTTTTCGCGGAAGAGGCTCGCTCTCGCCTCGCCGACCAAACACTGCCTCGAGGAATGGGCCCGACGGCGGGGCCGGAACCGGCCGCATGCAGCAGATTTCGTGGCCCCCCCTCTGCCTATCCCCCCTCCGTCGCTCGGCCCGAGAGGGGCCGCCTGCGCTCGCCACACGGCGCAGACTCTCTGCGGCGGAAGCCTCGCCCCACCCCGGGCCCACCTCTGCGACGGCCCTCCTCGGTCCTCCACCCTCCTCCTCCTCCTCCTCCTCCTCCTCCTCCTCCTCCTCCTACTCCTCCTCCCCCTCCTGCGTCAACGTACCAACAGCGCGGCGTGCCCCGGCGGCTATCGAACGCATGAGCGACCGCTGGCACAAAAAGTTAGCCAGCGCCATGGCTAGACCAAAAAAACGAATGGAGAGCATTTGCCCTTTGGGGGGTAATTATGCAAAAACCAAGTCGCCGGAAGGCGCTCTCAACGATGCCGCATCCAGGCACGTGAACAAAGAAAGCGAGGGCCATGACCTCATGAACCCAGCCCGACCCCAGGTAAGTTGTCTTTCTTCCACACGCTTCCAGATCATCCTCCGTGGTGCCTGATGGCCAGGACCGAGGAGAAGGCTAGGCCCCAGCGGCGGGGCCGACCGGCTCCCTCTTGCTGGCAGCATCCACCGCCCAGCGATCGCCATCGGCGGCGGCCCCCTCCTGGAGGAATCAAAAACGGCATGAAGCCAGGAACAACAAAAACGGCATGACCCCAGCGCGACACCAGTCAGGGGTCTCCTTCCGAAGATATCCAGATCACTTTCGGCAATGCAAAGCAACCCGATGCAAAGCGTTGCTAGGCATTCCTTTGCGTTGCTTGGGAACGTTGCTTGACGTTGCTTGTCATTGCGTGAAGCTATTGCTTGGCATTGCATGGCCTCGGCAATCCCGAGCAACCCCGAGCAACCGGCCCCGAGCAACCCCAAGCAATCCCGAGGAGCCCCGAGCACAAAAGCAACCCAGAGCAACCCCGAGCAACCCCGGGGAAGTGCCCCAGGGGAACGCCGGGCCGCGCCTCTGACAAAGGGCGTCGTACTCGCCAGGTCCTGTGACAAGTGCAGGGGCCATTGGGCAAAGCTGTACCGGAGAACAAGCAGCCAGACATTTCTCAGGCAGCGCCTTACTTGGGAACAAACATGACCTTCCGGAGGTCCGCGCGGATTCCTCGAGGGATCGGCACTGGACCCCCTGGCGGCGCCAGCACCTAGCCGCACGCCAGGGTGTGGGGGGGGGGGGGGCCGGCCAGCGCCGAGCTCCAAAAGATCCGCGCGGACCCCCGAACGTTGAGATGCTGACGCAACTTTTGCCCCCTGCGGCCTCCGCCTCTCGGGCCATGGCCTCGGGGGATCGAACAAAAAGGTACAGATGTCGCTGCTCCCGGGACCGTGCGCCCCGACCAGGGTGCCTAGGCGTGTCCTGCCGTGGCAACGAGAGCGGGGAGGCGGCATCGTACCCTCTGCTCTGCTGGCCGGCTGCACGCAGGAGTGACCCTGAGCAAGAGTGACCTTTGGTGCGCGGCTTTTGCGGGGCCGCGGGGGACCAAACACAAGCGCCCAAGACGCCACCACCGCATCGCATTCGGCGATCGGGGGACCCCAACGGGCCTGCAAAAAGGCCACTCTGGCGAAGGGCCGCTCTTGCGTGTAGCCGACTCCTCTGATGGCCTCTGCGGCGGAGGCCATGGTGGTGGAAGTCGCAGCGCCCCTGGTCGGCCCCTTCTGGCCGCCGCCCGCGCGGCCGCCGCTGGAGAGCCGCGGGCTCGCGACGGTCAGGCCCGCGAACAGGAGGGACTCCGTCGCGGCGCGGGGCCGCCGGTACCGCACGGCCTGGCCCTCGAGGACGCGGCCCCTGGCAGAGGGGCAGGACGGCACGGCGCGACGCACACCTCGATCCTCGATCCTCGATGCTCGGTGCTCGATCCTCGGAAGGGAGGGGCGACACTCGCGGGCACGGCTCGGCACAGCAAGGCACGCGAGCACGGCGCCGCGCCGCGGCGCCCGCTGCTGCGCCACCGGGGGGCGCTGGGGGCGACTTCTCGACGCGCCGGCGGCGCCAGAGAGGGTCGAAGGCACAGAACCTCCGAAGGCTTCTGGACCCCTCCTGAGAGCAGAGGAGGCGACAACACCACCAAGGGGAAGGCGCCTTCTTGGCGGTGTGATCCCCCCGGTCTCGCTCGAGACATCCCTTACCCCCAGCCTGGGGAGGCATCTTCTCTGCTCGCCTCCGAAATAACGAACACATCGTGCAAGGAAGGCCCTTTAGTGAACGCGCTCACCAGAGGAATCGCAACAAAATGAAAAGCAAGTACTAACGGCGCAGAAACCCTGAACACCACCAACACTGCATGATGATACATATGGTCGACATGGCACGGCACCTTTTTCGCAATCTGAAAACCCAGCACGGCGAGGCATGTTACTGCAAATGTTCCGCCCTCTGAGAACCAGCACGGCAACTGTTTCGCGCTCTGAAGCCAGGCGCGCCACGGCACGGCACGGCACGGCACGGCACACCCACTTTCTTGAGCTCTGAAAGCCCAGCGCGGCACACGACGGCACGGCACAGCACTCCACGTCGCACTCCGAAAGGCGGGCACGTCACGGCACAGCAACTTGGCCGCGACCTGAAGCCCAGGCGCTGCACGGCATGACACGACTCTTTCCGCAATCGGACAACCACGCACGGCACGGCACGGCAACTTGTTCTCATCCTGAAGACGAGCACGGCACAGCAACCTTGCCGCATTGGCATGGCACGGCAACTCTCTCGCAAAAGTCCAGCACGGCTCGGCACGGCACCTTTCTCGCACCCTACAAACACGGCACGGCACGGCAAGGCACGGCAATGCTTCGCCTCCTGAAAACCAGGGACAACAAAGCAATGTCTTCGCACCCGGAAGCCCAAACTCGACACGGCACGGACAAGGAGTTTCCCGCACTCCTAGCACCAAGCGCGGCACGGCACGGCAACTGTTTGCGCGTTCTGTGATTCAGGCACGGCACGGCAGCTTTTTCGCTCTCGGGCAAGCCCCAAAAGCTCAGCACGCGAGCTCAGCACGCGAGCGCGGCACGCGGGCGTGGCACGCGGGCACGGCACGCAACGGCATGGCAAGGCACGCAGGCACGCCAAGGCACGCGGGCGGCACCGTCTTCGCACTCCCCCCAAGAACAGAAAACGAGCCCTGCACGGCATGGCACAGCACACGAACACACGGCACGCGGGCGAATTCGCCGGCCCAACGGGCCAGAGGCGTGCTAAGATCTCCGGTAACTGCTACGTAATACTTCTACTTCGCGCGCGCGGTGCGGCCCCTGGGGGTTCCCGGACGAAAAGTACCCCGGGCGATCCCCGGCAGACTCGGGTCAGAGATGGTTTTCCTCCTGGGCGCCGCCCCCGTGGCCCTCCAGAGAGCCCCAAGAAGGGCCACGAGGCCGCCAAGAGCCCTCCAAGATGGTTCAAGAGTGCTCCGAGATGCCACACGATCGTTCCAAGACGCCCAAGATGGCCCCCAGACGCCCCAAGAGGCCTCCAAGAGCACTCCCCAGAGGGCCCCAAGAGGCAAAATTCATTACTTTTTCCTTAGGTTTTGGGCAGATTCTAGCGTGTCCATCTTTTCGGCTTCCCGACGCCCCAAGACGGCCCAAGAGGCCCCCAAGATCGCCCCAAGAGGGCCCAAGAAGCTCCCAAGAGGGCCCCAAGATGGCCCAAGAGGGCTCCAAGACGGCCCCAGAGGCATCCAAGACGGCCCAAGAGGGGCCCAAGAGGGCCCCAAGCGGTGCCCCAAAGGGGGAACACAAAACAAGCCCCCAGGAGGCCTCAAGAGACCCCTGAGAGGCCCCAAAAGCCCCCAAGAGGCCCTCAGGAGGCCCCCAAGCGACGCTGAAGAGGCCCCCCAGCGGCCCCAAGAGGCTCAGTCATGCGAAATGGGCCGGCGGAGTGAGCGAAGCGATTCGATAACTCTGCCGCATCCCAGAAGCTACGCACAGCACGGCACGCCGAACGGGCGGCCACATCTCCCCAGTACGGCACGGCACGCGGGCACTGCACGGCACGGCACCAGAAAGTGTGCACGACACCGCACGGCACGGCGCACGAGCACGGCACGCGGACAGGCCCCCTCGCACTCCAGAGGCCAAGCCGGGCACGGCACGACATGGCACGGCACGCGAGGACTGCGTGGCACGGCACGGCACACGAGCACGGCACGGCGTGCGGGCGGCAGCATCTCCGCATTACAGAAGCGAGGCACGGCACGGCACGCCACACCAGCACGGCACGCCGCCAGCACCCTTCCCGAATTCCAGCTGCGGGGCAGGGGCACGGCACAGTAGGGCCCGGCACGCGGGAACGCCACGGCATGGCACGTGGGCACGGCACGGCCCGCGGGCAGCAACGGTTTCGCATTCGGGGTGCCCCGATTGACATGCTCTGCTAAAAAAGGTGAATACCCATACACATCCAGGGAATGCCGCCTGTCTGAAAGGACCAAATCCCATAAGGCATTCGCTGTTTAGGGAATTGCCCAGGACTACAGGACTGTCTCGCAAAAGTCCAAAACCCTTTGGTAAACTCCCAGGGCGGTCCAATAGCCCAGGTCTCTGCAGTAAGCACCGTCAGTGGAGGACCAGGGTGTTTCTCCCCCCCCCCTGGCCTGAAGCGCTTGATGGCCAGCCCCTCCTGGGCGAGGCCCCGAAGCGGCGGCGCCGCGCGCGAGCCTGGGCGTAGCGGCTCCGTGGCCTTCTGAGGCGGGGGGTCCTGGCACGACTCCGTCTGGGAAGAGCTGGCGCGGCCGCGGCCTGCGACCACCGCGGCAAGATCCAGGGGTGGGACCCGAGACGCCAAGGGCTCCAGCGCGGGTGCCAGCACGGAGCCCGCCATGGCGGCGGCGGGGGAATCCATGGCGGCCACGGGGCAAGGCCCGGAGCCACAGCGGTTTGAGCCCAGTCTGAGCATGAGGCTTGTGTTGCTGGTGTCACGCCGCCACGCCTCCTCCACTCGCGCAATCACTCACCCGCCCCTTGCCCCTCTCTCATGTTCCAAGCCTCATGCTTAGCTAATCGTACTCCGAATCACTCACACTCAGGCTCATTCGCTTAGACTCACTCACACTCAGACTCACTCATGGTCAGACTCGCTCATGGTCAGGCTCACTTCTATATATATTCGCCTAACGTTGCCCAGTTACGCCTACTCCGACCCACGCACACTCAAGATTCACTCGCAGAGACTCTCACACATACACACACACACACACACACACACACACACACGCTCAAACTCACTCATTTCCAAATCCGTTCATGCCTGGACTCGCTCATACTCCGCACTCTCACAGACTCACCCACACTTTGACTCCACATGGGCATCGCGATGTAGCACGAATGGCACTGGGGCTTGACCGCGCCCAGCTTGGTGGGCTTTCCCCAATAGAAGACCCAACCGTTCGTAACATTCAAGCGCTCGAAGAGTCGCGCGGCGCCGTGCATGCTTCCATCCGCGAAGGGCACACATGCATTAAAGGGCTCGGATCGACCATGCGCATGCAGCACCAGGCAGCCCCAAAGATAGAACCACATGAAACCACAAATCAAACTATACTACAAGATTAAATAATGGGAATGAGGCCACGTGAAACTACAAAAACTGTGGCCCCGCGAGGGACCAGCGTCGTCATCGTCGCCGACGTCATCATCGTCGCCGTCGGCGTCGTTGCCACCGTCTTCGGGGTAGTCGTCGTCGCCGTCGCCGTCGTCGTCGCCGTCGCCACCGTCGCTGTCGACGGCGCCGCCGCCACCGTTGCCGTCGCCGCCGTCACTGTCGCCGTCGCCGTCGCCGTCGTCGTCGTCGCCACCGCCGTCGATCGCCGTCCCCGTCATCGTAGCCGCCGCCGTTGCTGTCGCAGGTGCCGTCCCCGCAGTCGTCGCCGCCATCGCCGCCGCCGTCTTCGCCGTCCACGTCGTCGCTGTTGCCGTGTCGGCGCCACCGCCTTCGCCGTAGGGTCGGCGTCGCCGTCGCCGCCGCCGCCGCCCCCCCCCTCCCATCCCTCCCGCCCTGGAGGCCCCTCCCTCGCCGCAGTCGCCGCCGTCCGGGCGCGCAGGAGGGTCTCCAGGACGGGAGGCGCGGAGGAGGAGGAGGAGGAGGCGGAGGAGGAGGAGGAGGTGGAAGAGGGAAGGGCCCCTCCCTGGGGCCGCGGATGAAGAAGGGGCCGTGGCCCTGGGACCTCCTGGGACCTCCTGGGGTCTCCTGGAGAGCCTCCTGGGGATTCCTGGAGCCGCATGGGACCGGGCCTCCTGGGGTTTCGTGGAGCTTCCTGGGGCCTCCTGGGGTCTCGAAGGGCCTTCTCGGGCCTCCTGAATCTCCCCAGGCTCCCTGGGGCCTCCTGGGGCCCCAGGAGGTCCCGGAAAGCCCCAAGAAGTCCCAAGGCCGAAGTCCTCTGGAGAGGCCAGGAGGTCCCGGAGGCGGCCGGGGGCGGGGGAGATTTCTTGTAAGTTTCTTGTTGCGTTTCTTGTTATTCCGGGGTCATGCTGGACCCCTCCTGTGAAAGCCCAAGAACGCTGAGATGTCCTTGAACAAAACGTGAAGCCCTTACGCCGGGGATTGCAAAAAAATTGAAACCTGGCAAGAATCTCCCCACGCCCCTGGCCGTCTCCAGGACCTCCTGTGGCCTCCAGAAGACTCATGGGACCTCCTCGGACTTCCTGGCGCCTCCTGGGACCCCGTGGGGCCCACGGGGCCCTCAAAAGACCCCGAAGTCGCTGGACAAGGTCCCATGCAGCCCCGGAAAACCTCAGGAGGCCCCAGGCTCCAGAAGCCCCGGGAGGCCCAGGAGGTCCCATGTGGCTCCAGGAATCCCCAAGAGGTTCCAGGAGGCGGGGGCGACGACGGCGACGGCAACGACGACGGCGACAACGACGCCCACCGACGGCCGCGACGACAACGGGGACGGCGACACAGACGGCGGCGACCAGAGCGTTGGCCAATGCACCGCTGGCAACGACGGCGACGCAGCAACAACAAGAACAACAACAGCAACAGCAACAGCAACAGCAACAACAACAACAACAACAACAACAACAACAACAACAACAACAATTACTAGCACGTGGGGACACACCGTTCTCACCAGTGCCAGGGTTTTCATAGGAGGCGGGCAATACCCCCACTTTGTGGGGGGGCCGGTTCAAGCTCTACCAAATTTCCAAACGACTCTTCGCCACCACCCACACCCAGCTTCCCGCCCTATGACGTTCGGACACTTCACTTCGTGGCATGCGGACGACCGTGGCTACTATTCAGGGCCCCGCGGCCGACGACGACGGCGTGCGCGCGCGAAGAAAAAACGAATGTGTCCCGCATGGTATTATTTGACAGGGATGATGGCCCTGGCAGGTGCGCAACCGTTGTTGCAGAAGTTCGAAAAAGTTGCTCGCAAAAGCCCGTTTGACAGAAATGTTTAAAAAGTGTTGGGTTTCCTACGAATCCGCAAGAGCGCGCGGGATGAAATTTTGACATTTTTTGTTTGAAAAACCATTGGTTTTTTGATGTTTTTATGTTAAAATCGCTACGAAAACTAAGGTTTTGGAAGGATTTCGTTTTGCGCGCGCGAATGTCCACTTTACCTTATTTTTTGCAAGGGATTCTTGAAGTTTGGTTATGTTAGAACAAGAAATGTCCACTTTAGCTTATTTTTTGCAAGGGAAAACCGATCGTAACAACACAACCGGATCTGGTACACATCGTTTTGCCTGAGACTTCCTTACGAAAATTATGAAAATGTGGCTGCGGCCTAGGCGCGGCGGGGGGGGCGTGCACCAGGGGCCCCAACAATAATTATTCTTAAGAAGACATAATGTTCAACAACAACGACAACAACAACAACAACAACAACAACAACAACAACAAACAACAACAGCCACAGCAACAGCAACAGCAACAGCAACAACAACAACAACAATCATTTTAAGACTGTTCGCCCTTATCTGCTCGAGTGTCCAATAACGCGTATTTCCCAAACCCTCGATACCCGCCCTCTTCGTCTTCGATCGAACCCCTTTTGGGGGGTATACCTTTCTTCCCTGCAGGCCGGGCCCCGGCAAGCGGCGGGGCGGCCGCGGACCGTCGGCCTGGCCAGCGGCAGCGCTGATCGGCGGGGCGGCCGCGGACCGTCGACCCGACCCCAAGAGGAACGGACAGAGGACCGACCACGACGACGACGACGACGACGACGACGACGACGACGACGTCGAAGACGACGGCGACGACGACGACGACGACGACGGCGACGACGAGCGAAAGCGAGAGCGAGAGAGAACGACAGCAGGGGCACGAAGGGCACGAAGTAGGCCACGAAGGGCGACAGCGGGGACACGAAGGGAACGCGTATGGGGCCACGAAGAGCGCGAACGAGCGGGGGCCACGAAGGGCAGATAATGCTAGGCCACAGGAGGCAACTATGGGGCCACTGAGGGTAGCAACTGGGCCACGTAGGACAGTAGGACAGTGAGGGGGCCACAAATGGCGACAGCGGGGCCACGAAGGGCCTGCACATGGGGCCACAACGGGCGCGACTCCTGGGCGCCTGGGTGTCGGGAGCGCGGCGCTTGGGCAAATTGCAGGAAATTCCAACGCAAGGCTATTCTTCAATAAGTTGCAAGCAAATCTCCAGCGAGAGCGCGACTCCAGAGCGCCGGGAGAGCGATTCCTGAAAAAATTGGAAGGAGGTCCCAAGCGAGAGCGCGATTCCTGAATAAATGCGAGAACGTCTCGGGCGGGAGCGGAGGTCCTGGCTAAATTGTAAGGAAGTCTCAGGCGGGAGCCGTTGTTGTTGTAACCCGGGGGCCAGGGGCCCAACTTGAGCATCAAGACTTCCCCTGTCAAAAAACAGGGTGCGAGCGTCGAGGGGCACACTTTGACTGAGAAAAAACAGTATGCACCGGAGGGGGGGTTTAACAATCATCATTCTTCAGACTTGAGAATTCAACAACAACAACAACAACAACAACAACAACAACAACAACAACAACAACAACAATCATTTTACCCGAACGCGTGGTGTTCTCCCCAGTGCCAGGGTTTTCATACGACACCAGGCAATACCCCCACTTCGTGGGGGGGCATTACAAGCTCTACCAAATATCCAAACGACTCTTCGCGACCACCCAAACCCAGCTTCCCGCCCTATGACGTTGGGACACTTCACTTCGTGGCGTGCGGACGACCGTGGCTACTACACTGGCGTGGGGTACACACCCACAGAACTTGGTCACTTATTCGGGGCGCGCATGTGCCCAGCATGGTGCAATTGTGCCATACAATACATAATACAGAGAGACAGAGAGAGAGACAGAGAGCAGACAGAGAGAGAGACAGGATGTGTCCCGCATGGTATTATTTGACAGGGATGATGGCCCTGGCAGGTGCGCAACCGTTGTCGCAGAAGTTCGAAAAAGTTGCTCGCAAAAGCCCGTTTGACAGAAATGTTTAAAAAGTGTTGGGTTTCCTACGAATCCGCAAGAGCGCGCGGGATGAGATTTTGACATTTTTTTGTTGAAAAACCATTGGTTTTTTGATGTTTTTATGTTAAAATCGCTCCGAACACTAAGCTTTTGGAAGGATTTCGTCTTGCGCGCGCGAATGTCCACTTTACCTTATTTTTTGCAAGGGATTCTTGAAATTTGATTATATTAGAACAAGAAATGTCATTTTATAGTGTTTTTTGCAAGGGAAAACGGATTACAACAAAACAACCGGATCTGGACCCCATCCACTTTTCTGAAGCTTTCGCGAAAAAATGATGAAAATGTAGCTGCGGCCTAGGCGCGGCGGGGGGGCCGTGCACCAGGGGTCCCAACAATAATTATTCTTTAGAATTAATAATGTTCAACAACAACAACAACAACAACAACAACAACAACGACGACGACGACGACGACAACAACAACAACAATAACAACAACAACAACAACAACAACAACAACAACAACAACAACAACAATTACTAGCACGTGGGGACACACCGTTCTCACCAGTGCCAGGGTTTTCATAGGAGGCGGGCAATACCCCCACTTTGTGGGGGGGCCGGTTCAAGCTCTACCAAATTTCCAAACGACTCTTCGCCACCACCCACACCCAGCTTCCCGCCCTATGACGTTCGGACACTTCACTTCGTGGCATGCGGACGACCGTGGCTACTATTCAGGGCCCCGCGGCCGACGACGACGGCGTGCGCGCGCGAAGAAAAAACGAATGTGTCCCGCATGGTATTATTTGACAGGGATGATGGCCCTGGCAGGTGCGCAACCGTTGTTGCAGAAGTTCGAAAAAGTTGCTCGCAAAAGCCCGTTTGACAGAAATGTTTAAAAAGTGTTGGGTTTCCTACGAATCCGCAAGAGCGCGCGGGATGAAATTTTGACATTTTTTTTTGAAAAACCATTGGTTTTTTGATGTTTTTATGTTAAAATCGCTACGAAAACTAAGGTTTTGGAAGGATTTCGTCTTGCGCGCGCGAATGTCCACTTTACCTTATTTTTTGCAAGGGATTCTTGAAGTTTGGTTATGTTAGAACAAGAAATGTCCACTTTAGCTTATTTTTTGCAAGGGAAAACCGATCGTAACAACACAACCGGATCCGGACCAACCCGTTTTGCCTGAGACTTCCTCACGAAAATGATGAAAATGAGGCTGCGGCCTAGGCGCGGCGGGGGGGTCGTGCACCAGGGGTCCCAACAATAATTATTCTTTAGAAGTAATAATGTTCAACAACAACAACAACAACAACAACAACAACAACAACAACAACAACAACAACAACAACAATCATCTTAAGACTGATCGCTCTTATATGCGCGCGCGTCACTCAATATGTAAATCCCAAACCCTCGATACCCACCCTCTTCGTCTTCGGTCATACCCCTTTGGGGGTATATCTTTTTTACTCGCCACGTGTAGTTGGCGCAGCCCCTAAAACAGGAAGAGCAGGGGGAAGGAGGAAGGGAGAGCGAGGAGGAAAAGAGTGGGGGGAGGGAGGGAGGAGGGAAGGGGCAAGGGGGGGAGGATGGATGGAGGACGAAAGAGGTTAGCAGGAGGGGAGGGGGGCAAAAGAGGAGGTAAACAAACGGACGAACCAGACAGACGGGTCGAGCGGCGGACTCTGAGGGGCGGGTCGGGCTGGCGGGGCGGGCGGACGCCAACGGACGGGTCGGGCGGCGGACCCTCGCTGGCGGGTCGGGCGGGCGGTGGCTTAAAGCGGGCGGGCGAGATGCCAGGTCGGGGAAAAATACTGTGTCCGCCGGGGGGGATCAAGAAGAATTATTCTTCAGTGTTGAGAGTTCAGCAGGGCTCAGTTGTGAGGGAGGTCCCAGGCGGGAGCGCCGCTCCCGGAGTAATGTGCGAGGAAGTCTCAGGCGGGAGCGCCTCCGCCTGAGTAAACTGCGAGGAAGTCCCAGGCGGGGGCGGGGGTCCTGAGTAAATGTGGAGGAAGTATCAGGCGGGAGCCGTTGTTGTTGTAGTCCGGGGGGCCAACAACACAGTTTGATGCTCAGTTGTGAAGGAGGTCCCAGGCGGGAGCGCCGCTCCCGGAGTAATTTGCGAGGAAGTCTCAGGCGGGAGCGCCTCCGCCTGAGTAAACTGCGAGGAAGTCCCAGGCGGGGGCGGGGGTCCGGAGTAATTTGCGAGGAAGTCTCAGGCGGGAGCGCCTCCGCCTGAGTAAACTGCGAGGAAGTCCCAGGCGGGGGCGGGGGTCCTGAGTAAATGTGGAGGAAGTATCAGGCGGGAGCCGTTGTTGTTGTTGTCCGGGGGGCCAACAACGCAGTTTGATGCCCACGACTTTCCCTGATAAAAAACAGGGTGCGAGCCCCGGAAAGGGGCACTTCAATTGAAAAAATACAATGTCCGCCGGAGGGGGGGGATCAACAATAATTATTCTTCAGTAGTTAGAGTTCAACAACAACAACAACAACAACAACAACAACAACAACAACAACAACAACGACGACGACGACGACGACGACGACGACGACGACGACGACGACGACGACGACGACGACGACGACAACAACAACAACAACAACAACAACAACAACAACGCGGACGGCGAAGACGACGACGACGACGACGGCGACGATGATTGCGGGGACGGCACCAGCGACAGCAACAACGGCGCGGACAGCGACGATGGCGGGGACGGCGACCGACAGCAACAGCGACGACGACGACGACGGCGACAAACACGGCGGCGACAGCAGCGGTGGCGACGGCGCCGCCGGCAGCGGCGACGGTGACGCAAACGACGGCAAAGATGGCCTACACGCCGATTAATACGGCGGCGGCGGTGCCGACGACGACAGCAACAACGACGCGAACGGCGAAGACGACGGCGGCGACGGCGACGGCAACTGCCTACTCCAGCCTGCAGAGTGGCAGGGTGGTGCAGGGAAGCGCCAACTTCAAAGTGGCAGTGCGCTCCCGACCTGGACGGCCCCGAAATCCAACGCGCGCAATGGATGGACCTGCGTCAACCGTAAGTCCGAGAGCGGGGCGGGCTGCGAGCTGCGACCACTGTTGGAAGTGCTGGGCACAAGAGGGCGGCGCGGACCCACCCTCACCAGGCGCGGGCGCAAGACCCGCGCCAGCGGACGGCGAGGACGAGGCTCGGAAGGAGCTCCGCAACCTCGAGAAGAAGCTTAGCTAGCTGCGGAAAATGTCCGAGGATCCAGACGCGGCCCCCTGGTGCAGGAGAAGGTCGGCCCCACCCAGGAGCGGATCGACAAAATGCAGAAAGCAGTGTGTGCACATAGCGAGGTTCCAAGGTGTTCTCTGAATGCACGGTGGTGTGAGAGCGCAACAGGTGCGAGCAAGCCACAGACCACGCGCAGGAGCGCGTTGCCGAGCAGGAGCAAGCCGCGGAGGAAGCGAAGGCCACGCTGGAGAAAAAGCGAGCCCAGCTGGCAAAGCACAACTCGAAGCTGGCCCAAGTGCAGGCGCGCATCGACGAGCTATCGGTGCCCAGGCCTGTCCAGGGCCGGGGAGCGGCAGTGGCCTTCCTGGAGCAGGCCGCCAAGTGCCTCAAAGGCACTGGCGGCAACCAGGTGAACCCCAAGTTGCAGGAGCCTCTCAACCAAACCAAGGCTGAACAGAAGGCTGAGGCTGACAAGGCGGCTCAGACGGCAGTAGCAGCGGCGGCCGCCAAGGCAACAGAGGAGGAGGTCGCCAAGACGCGTGCTGCCGAGGCCGGCGGCGAGGGCAGCCAGCCCGCTGAGGGCCGAGCTGCCAAGCGCAGAGCCGAGGAGAAGGTCAAAGAGAAACTGCTCGGCTTCCCCGCCGGCCCCCGCGAGCCGCAGGTTAGGAAGGTCATGGCCGACAGAGGCGTCGCTGAGGAGCAAGCAAACGTTCATGCTTCTCCTCGCTCTTCTGCACGGGCTTCAGGCCGGCCATGTCCTCAACATATCCTAGATGTCTTGAGCACGACGGTCACCTTCGTAGCCCACATCGAACGGGCAAGCGCCTGTAGGAGGTCTTCGCAATCAATGCGAAATCTATCGAGGCGCTGGAACGGGCGATGACGCACGACCCCCCTCCAGCTCGGCGCCGGTAGTTCTGGCCCAACAACTCCAGGCGGACGCGCGCCAAGTGTCGTGCTTTTCACAACGCATGGAGAACCAGGGGTGGATGTTTGGCATCGTGCCGAACGTCCTCAAGAATGGGGGCCTGGAGTGCTGGGCCCAGCCGGCATCGCCCCCCCCCCATTATCCTCAGGAGAAATATGCGCGCACACTCGTTCATCAATACTCATCGGTTGTCAAAAACCTCTTGCAACAAAAACCGGAACGAAATGCGCAAGCGAGCGTCGTCGCGCGCGCATGCCGCAAACCTTCCAAAACCCTAGGTGCCGTAAGGACGTCAAAATCGAGTGCCCCGAAAGCAAATAAAACAAGCACATGGTTTCCAAACACGGAATTTATTCCTGTCTGCAAAACAACAACTTGCGCTCGGGCCCCTCGGGAGTGTTACGGAAAACCTAGCGTGTTTCCAGCATGTCCATAACATGCAACCAAGAGGGCCCCTCACGCGCGCATGTCGTCATCGCCAGAACGCCTTTGCGCGCGTGCTGTCGCAAGAACCCCTTACACAAAACGGGACGAGGTGCACACGCTCGCGTCGTCGCGCGCATGCGGATGTGTTTGTTGTTGCGTGTAGATTGCGAACTATCTATATATATATCTATATATATATATAATGTGTTTATGTATTTCTCTCTCTCTCTCTCCCTTTCTCTCCCTATTTCTCTTTATATACATGTAGACACATGTATGGGATATACACATTTACATACACATATATACACACGTGTAGAAGCTTCGTATGGATTTGAGAACCGAATGTCCCGAAAACGTATAATTTGAGGGAGTTTCTGTGGAACTCACGTCATCCTCACCCCCGGCGCGAAGAGCACGAGTCCAGAGCGGCCTCCAGCACCGTTTCCGGACGGATCCGCTGGATCCGGTGGATCCGGTGACGAATCCCAAACCGGCGCCCTCGCTTGAGACATCCTCACAAAACCGGCCCCGGGGGAGGTGCCCAGAGGAGTCCAGAGCGGCCTCCGGCACCGTTTCCGGACGGATCCGCTGGATCCGGGATCCGGACGAATCCCAAACCGGCGCCCTCGCTTGAGACATCCTCACAAAACCGGCCCCGGGGGAGGTGCCCAGAGGAGCCCAGAGCGGCCTCCGGCACCGTTTCCGGACAGATCCGGGGATCCGCTCCCAAACCGGCGCCCTCGCTTGAGACATCCTCACAAAACCGGCCCTGGGGGAGGTGCCCAGAGGAGAGAGCGGCCTCCGGTTTCCGGACATCCGCTGGATCCGGTGGATCCGACGAATCCCAAACCGGCGCCCTCGCTTGAGACATCCTCACAAAACCGGCCCCGGGGGAGGTGCCCAGAGGAGCCCAGAGCGGCCTCCGGCACCGTTTCCGGACAGATCCGGTGGATCCGCTGGATCCGGTGACGAATCCCAAACCGGCGCCCTCGCTTGAGACATCCTCACAAAACCGGCCCCGGGGGAGGTGCCCAGAGGAGCCCAGAGCGGCCTCCGGCACCGTTTCCGGACAGATCCGGTGGATCCGGTGACGAATCCCAAACCGGCGCCCTCGCTTGAGACATCCTCACAAAACCGGCCCCGGGGGAGGTGCCCAGAGGAGCCCAGAGCGGCCTCCGGCACCGTTTCCGGACAGATCCGGTGGATCCGCTGGATCCGACGAATCCCAAACCGGCGCCCTCGCTTGAGACATCCTCACAAAACCGGCCCCGGGGGAGGTGCCCAGAGGAGCCCAGAGCGGCCTCCGGCACCGTTTCCGGACAGATCCGGTGGATCCGCTGGATCCGGTGACGAATCCCAAACCGGCGCCCTCGCTTGAGACATCCTCACAAAACCGGCCCCGGGGGAGGTGCCCAGAGGAGCCCAGAGCGGCCTCCGGCACCGTTTCCGGACGGTGGATCCGCTGGATCCGGTGACGAATCCCAAACCGGCGCCCTCGCTTGAGACATCCTCACAAAACCGGCCCCGGGGGAGGTGCCCAGAGGAGCCCAGAGCGGCCTCCGGCACCGTTTCCGGACAGATCCGGTGGATCCGGTGGATCCGGTGGATCCGACGAATCCCAAACCGGCGCCCTCGCTTGAGACATCCTCACAAAACCGGCCCCGGGGGAGGTGCCCAGAGGAGCCCAGAGCGGCCTCCGGCACCGTTTCCGGACAGATCCGCTGGATCCGGTGACGAATCCCAAACCGGCGCCCTCGCTTGAGACATCCTCACAAAACCGGCCCCGGGGGAGGTGCCCAGAGGAGCCCAGAGCGGCCTCCGGCACCGTTTCCGGACAGATCCGATCCGCTGGATCCGGTGACGAATCCCAAACCGGCGCCCTCGCTTGAGACATCCTCACAAAACCGGCCCCGGGGGAGGTGCCCAGAGGAGCCCAGAGCGGCCTCCGGCACCGTTTCCGGACAGATCCGGTGGATCCGCCGACGAATCCCAAACCGGCGCCCTCGCTTGAGACATCCTCACAAAACCGGCCCCGGGGGAGGTGCCCAGAGGAGCCCAGAGCGGCCTCCCGCACCGTTTCCGGACAGATCCGGACAGATCCGGTGGATCCGCGCCCCGGGGGAGGTGCCCAGAGGAGGAATGAGGAGGAGGAGGAGGAAGAGGAGGAGGAGGAGGAGGAGGAGGAGGAGGAGGAGGAGGAGGAGGAGGAGGAGGAGGAGGAGGAGGAGAAGATGATGGAGCTGTGGGGCGGAGGAGGACAGACGGAGGCAAGAGAAGGGAGGAGGAGGAGGAGGAGGAGGAGGAGGAGGAGGAGGAGGAGGAGGAACCTCATCCTCACCCTCACCAACAGGCGCACGCACCTTCTTCTATATACAGAAACTCCCGATCAACCGCAGAGCGGCCGGCTAGTAACAACACATGGTTTCGCAACACCATTTTTCTAGTTATAGAAAGGAAAAAGAAACAAACAAAAAAACATCGCGGCATTGCGCATTCTTAGGAGCACCGCCGGATTTTACACATTTTATCATACATTCTGGCAAACGGGCCTGTCGCGCCGCATGTCGAAATCATTCGAACGCCCTTGCGCGTGTGCTGGGGGGGCACGATCCGTGTCAAATAATGCCACGCGGGCCACTCGCGCATCGGCCACGCGCGCATGTCGAACTCCTTCCAAAACGTTCATCACCGACGCGAAGGCACCGTCTTCGTCGCCGGCGTGATCAGCATCGGCGCCGTCACTGGCCATGCCGTCGTCGTTGTCATCATCGTCACCAGCTGCCATCATCATTATCGCGTCTACCGTTGTCGGCGTTGCCATGATACCGCGCCCGCCCAACTCGACGCGGTCAACGCCACCGCGGTCGCGTCGATGGCGCCAAACTAGCTTGCCCGTTTGTGCGCGAGTATGTGCGCCAGCGCGGCCGCTTCCATGTGCCAGCCAGCGCCGAAAGCACTCATCGCAATCGCCGCCGCATGGGTTTGGCAAACCAGATTGCGGGTGGGTGGGTGGGATGATTGCGCGAGCAGTGGAGTTGACAGTTTCAGTTTCGGCAGGGCGAATTGCACCACATAGATTGTATCACATAGATTGCGCCACATCGATTCTCCTTCAAAAAAAATGTCTGATCAATCACCCCCCTTTCCCGGTTTTATCGGTACACCTTTTTGTGTTGCAATTTACACACGATTTTGCCCCATCGTCCATCCTAAACATGAACTCGTATTTTCCCAACCCAGCCGGGTTCGACACCCACCCACCCCTCATCATCTGCAAAAAAATATGCGCACACACTTGTCGATCAAAAACTATCAGTTCCCATGGATCCCAAGAACATGAAGCGAAGTGCACACGCGCGCGTCGTCGCGCTCGCATGCCGAAATCCTTCAGAAACTCACGGTGTCGTAAGGGTTTCAAAATCGTTTGTCCAAAAAAAACATATAGGAACGCATACTTTCGCAACATGGATGTTCAAAAAAGCGCGCGCGCGCTCTTGCGAATTCTCTGGGAAACCATAAATTGTTCAACAAGTTCAGAAGATACTACCAAACGGGCTTCTCGCGCGCGCATGTCGAAATCGTACGAACGCCCTTGCGCGCGTGCCGTCGCGAGAACCCTTTGCTAAACAATTAAGCGAAGTGCACGCGCGCGCGTCGTCGCGCGCGCATGCCAGAATCCTAAACCGTCGATTTCGTAACAAGTTCAAAACCGAATATCTAAACACATACAAAAACACATGGCTTCGCAACATTCGTTTTCAAAAAAGCTCGCGCGCGCTGTTGCGAAGTCTTAAGAAAACCATCCGTTGTTCAACATGTTCGCGGAATTCGGCCAAGCGGGCCTCTTGCGCCACATGCCGATATCATTCGCACGCCCTTGCGCGCGCGCGTGGGGGGGCACGATTCGTGTCCAATTAAACCATGCGGACCACTCTCGCGCGTCGGCCGCGCGGGCATGTCGAACGCTCTCCGAAACCTTCATCGCCGACGTGAGGACGCCGTCACCGTCGCCGGAGTGATCAATCAGCATCGGCGCCCGCACTGGCCGCGCCTTCGTCGGTGCCAACATCGTCACCAGCATCGCTACTATCATCATCGTGTCTACCGTTGTCGGCGTTGCCATGATACTGCGCCCGCCCATGTCGCCGACTCGCAGAGGAGTGCCCGGTGGGATGCGCCCGCCCAGCGGTCAGCGCCACCGCGGCCGCGTCGGTGGCGCCAAACTAGCTGGCCGCTGCGCGGGCGTGCTAAGGTTGGCGCGGTCGCAGAGATGCACCAGCCAACGCCAAGCACGCATCGCAATCGCCACCGCGTGGGTTTTGCAAACCAAGTTGCGGGTGGGTGCGTGGGATGTTTGCATGAGCATGGGATGTGTCAACTCGTTTGTTAAAATCAATTCTCCTTTCTAGAAAGAGAATAGACTCTACCCCCCCCCCCGGCGTTATCCTCCCCCTTTTCGGATATGTAAATCATGTATGATTCTGACCACATGTCCATCCTGAACATGAATTTACACTGTCCCAGGGGGGCGGTATCGCTCCCCCCGAGGTTCCCTTGTAAAAAACCATACGCGCTGACATTTTTTGTTCTAACATAAGACTTGTTCGAGAATCCCTTGCGAAAACAGGGACGAAGTGCAAACGCGCGCGTCGTCACGCGCGCATGCCGAAATCCTCCAAAAACCTTCGGTGTCGGAAGGATGTCGCAGTCGAGTTTCCCAACAACATACAAAAACACAGGGTTTCGCAACACTGATTTGCTAAAAAAGCTTACGCGCGAGCTCTTGCGAAATCTTAAGACAACCATAGGTGTTTCAAGAGTTTCATAAAATGCTACCAAACGGGCTTCGCGCGCGCGCATGTCGAAATCTTTCGAACGCCCTTGCGCGTGTGCCATCGAGAGAATCCTCTGCAAAAAAAGAAACGAAGTGCAGACGCGCGCGTCGTCGCGCGCGTACGAGAAATCCTTCAAAACCCATCGGCATCGGAAGGATTTCAAATCGTGTGTCCAAAAAAAACTACAAAAACACAAGGTTTCGCAACACGGATTTTCAACAAAAGCGTGCGCGCGCGCTCTTGCGTCGTCGTCGTCGTCGTCGTCGCCGTCCTCCCTCCTCCCGCGTCGTCGTCGTCGTCGCCTACGTCGTCCTCTGTCTTTCCTCGTGTTCGTCGTCGTCGTCCTCTTTGGCGTCGTGGTCGTTTCCGTCGTCGTTGTCGCCGTGGTCGTCCTTCGTCCCTCGTCGTCGTCGTCGGCCTCGTCGTCGTCCCTCCTTTTCGTCGTCGTTCGTCTCGTTGTCGTCGTCGTCTTCTCTCCTCCCTCGTCGTTGTCGTCGTCGGCGTCGCCGTCCTTCCTCCTTCTTCGTCGTTCGCGTCGTCGCCGTCCTCCCTCCTCCCTCGTCGTTGTCGTCGTTGTCGTCGTTGTCGCCGTCGTCGTCCTCCCTCCTCTCTCGTCGTCGTTTTCGTTGGCGACGTCGTCGTCGTCTTCGTCGTCGTCGGTGTCGGCGTCGTCGTCTTCGTCTTCGTCGACATCGGCGTCGTCGTCGTCGCAGCCGTCGTCGTCGTCGTCGTCGGCGGCGTCGTTGACGTCGTCGTCGTTATCGTCGTCGTCGGCGTCGTCATCGTCGTCGTTGTCATCGTCGTCGTCATCGTCGTCGGCGTCGGCATCATAATCATTGTCGTCGGTATCATCGTCGTCGTCGTCGTTGTCGGCGTCGCCGAAGTCGTTGGAGACGTCGTCGGTGTCGTCGTAGTCGTTGTCGGCGGCGTCGTCGTCGTTGTCGCTGTCGTCGTCGGCGTCACTGTCGTTGCCAAGTGCTATTTGGTACCCACCGTCACGGTCTTAAGAGATTTTGCAAGCCAAGTTGCGGGTGGGTGGGTGGGATGTTTGCGCGAGCAGTGGAGTGGACAACTCACTGCGAACAGACATTAATTTCACCACATAGAATGCACCACACTCATTGCACCACGTATATTGCTCCAGCTAGTGTACTAGAACACACCGTTTGGGGCCCACGCTGACTAACATCCTGATACACGACGCCTCCCTGTAGCACCCCCAGGCGTGCCGGTAGGACGGGCTGGGCGCTTCGCATGAGACTTCGTCGCCATGTATGACCTTGAAACTTGATATTTGCAACAACTTCACGGATGGAGGGCGGACCGTTTTCAAAATGTTGCTCTCGCCCTTAGCGCCGTGCACATTCGCGATAGAAGCTCGCAGTAGCTGCACGGATGGAAGGCGGGTCATTCTCAAAATGTGGCTCTCGCCTGAGCGCCGCACACATTCGTCTTAAAAGTTCGCAGCAGCTTCACGGATAAAGGGCTGGTGGTTTTCAAAATATTGTTCTCGCCTGAGCGCCGCGCGCATGCGTCTCCAAAATTCGCAACAGCTTCACTGATGGAGGGCGGGTGGTAATCGAAACTCTCGCCTCGGCGCCGAACACATTCGACTTACAAGTTTGCCACAGCTTCACGAATTGAGGGCGGCTCCGTTTCAAAATGTGGCTCTCGCCTTAGCGCTGCGCACATTCGTCTTGTAAGTTTGCAACAGCTTCAAAAGTTCGTATAGCCGAGGTCCAAGACATTCGGTCCCGGTACACATGAGACTGGTAGGGGCGCAACACTAGCGCTGATTCTCGATGCTGAAGTCTCAGGGCCGGTGTTCTGGCATGATTTTGAAACTGTCAGGACGCAAGAGTCACGTTGATCTGCGAAGTTGAAGTCCCAGGAACGTTGTTGTAGTACGATTGACGATTATCAGACGGTTATCTTCTATTGGGCCACTTCCCATACTGAAAGTAAATTATTCTAGAGACCTGTGAGAAGGGAGCTTGGAGGGAGGGGTTCTTGCAACATTGTTGATGCGTCCTGCGTTTCCACTGGTCCTCCTCCTCCTCCTCCTCCTCCTCCTCCTCCTCCTCCTCCTCCTGCGCCTCCTCCGCCGCCTCCGCCCCCGCCTCCGCCTCAACGTCCTCCTCCTCCTCCTCCTCCTCCTCCTCCTCCTCCTCCTCCTCTTCCTCCCCACCCATGCGCCGCAGGAGTTGCAGGAGGGAGAGGAGAGGCGAACCTCCTCCACAAGGAAGTCGACGTTGCTGGCACCGTCGTCCCTGGCGGCCTCGGCGCCGTCTGTGGCGGCCTCGGCTGACAGCGAGGCGGCCCGACGAAGTAGGCGAGGAGCAGAGGAAAGAGAGGGGGGCCTCTGGCAGCCTCGGCTGACAGCGAGGCGGTCCGACGGAGTAGGCGAGAAGACAGGGGAAACAGAGGGGGGCAGATAGGGAGGAGGAGCAGGAGGGGGGGGCAGGGAGAGGGGGGGGCAGGGAGAGGGGAGGACGACGAGGGCGAGGAGGAGCGCGGAGGAGAGGGGAAGGAAGAGGCTAGGGGGAGCAGAACGAGGAGGGGGAGAGGGAGGACAGCGAGGGCGAGGAGGAGAGCGGAGGAGGGGGGATGGGTGGGGGGGGGGGGGGGGGAAAGGCGAGGGAGAAGGACCAGGGCGCGTGGAGGAGGAGAGCAGCGAGCGAGGAGGCGGAGGGCCCGCAGCGGGCCTCCTGGGGCACGGCCTCGGGCACGCCGGGCCTCTGCCCGTCCGCCCCGGGCTCCGCCGCGGGCCTCTGCCTCTTGGGCGTCGGCTTGCGCTCGTCCTCCGCGGGCGCCCACCCCTGCGCTGTCCGACTGAGCCTCCTCCTGGAGCTCCCGTCTCGCCCCACTCGTGGTTGTCCGCCTCCTCCTCCTCCTCCTCCTCCTCCTCCTCCTCCTCCTCCTCCTCCTCCCCATCATCATCCTCCGCATCGTCGTCGTTATCGTCGTCGTCATCGTCGTTAGCATCATCATCATCATCATCATCATCATCATCATCATCATCATCATCATCATCATCATCATCATCATCATCATCATCATCATCATCATCATCATCATCATCATCATCATCATCATCATCATCATCATCATCATCATCATCATCATCATCATCATCATCATCATCATCATCATCATCATCATCATCATCATCATCATCATCATCATCATCATCATCATCATCATCGCGTCGTCGTCTCATCATCCTCATCCTCCTCATCATCATCATCATCGTCATCATCGTCGTCATCATCATCATCATCATCATCACATCATCATCTCATCATCATCATCTCGTCGTCGTCATCATCATCATCATCATCATCATCATCATCATCATCATCATCATCATCATCATCATCATCATCATCATCATCATCATCATCATCATCATCATCATCATCATCATCATCATCATCATCATCATCTCATCGTCATCCTCCTCCTCATCATCATCATCCTCCTCCTCCTCCTCCTCCTCATCATCATCATCATCATCCATCATCATCATTCATCGTCATCGTCATCATCATCAGCAGCATCAGCATCAGCATCAGCATCAGCATCAGCATCAGCATCATCAGCATCACCACCACCACCATCATCATCATCATCTTCATCATCATCATCATCACCATCATCATCATCATCATCATCATCACCATCACCATCACCACCACCACCACCACCATCATCTTCATCACCACCACCACCACCATCATCATCATCATCATCATCATCATCATCATCATCATCATCATCATCATCATCATCATCATCATCATCATCATCATCATCATCATCATAATGTTTCACATCCTCAGCCACATGTATCCTGTTTCTCGTCCTCATCGTCATCCTTCGCCTAAACCTCCGCATCCTCACCTAGCTCTTCCTCTTCCCGCCTCGCCCTCGTGTTCTTCCTTCTGCGTCTCTTGCCCTTCCTCGCAGTCGTCCTCGCCTCCTCTTCCTCCTCCTCCCCCGTCCTCCTGGCTCCTAGAGCGGAACGTGCTTGCATCTAGGGGTTCTAACTTCTTGCTCTAGGGCACTGCATCTGGCGAGGGCGAGGACGTTCCACGTCGCCGCCCCTGGCCGCTTCGTGCGCTGGGTGGGTCTGGCGCGGACTGCCCCCATTGCCGCCCGTGGCCGCCTCGTGGCGGCCTCGTGCGCGGTGCGGGTCCGACCGGGAAGGTTTCGCCACGTTGCCGCCCGTGGCCGCCTCGTGGTCGCCTCGTGCGTCGGGTGGCTCCCGGCACTGTTTCGCAACGTTGGCGCCCATGGCCTCCTCGTGGCCGCCTCGTGCACTGGGTGGGTCCGGCGAGATTTCGCCACGCTGCCGCACGTGGCCGCCCCGCGCCCGCCTCGCAATAGATGGCCCCATGCAGATGGCACCACATAGCTTGCACCGCATAGCTTGCATCACGTAGCTTGCACCACATAGCTTGCACCACAGATCGTGCACCCCATAGCTTGCACCACACAGCTTGCGCCACGCAGACTGCGCCACTCAGATTTCACCACAGAGATTTTACCACATGGCTTTCACTGCATAACGTACACCACATGTTTGCATAACATAGCTAACACGTCCACAGTAGAATAGCGTGCCACTCAGAGTCAATGCTGGCTAACACATTCATTGTAATCATCTACGTCCGCGTCATATATTTCCACCGTGTCCTTTTCTTCCTCCTCCTCCTCGTCCTCGTCCTCGTCCTCATCACCGTCATCATCGTCTTCATCATCAGCATCATCATCATTATCATCATCATCACCATTACCATCGACATTAGCATCATCAGCATCATCATCATCATCATCATCATCATCATCATCATCATCATCATCATTTTCAACATCGTTGTCGTCATCATCATCATCATCATCATCATCATCATCATCATCATCATCATCATCATCATCATCATCATCATCATCATGATCATCATCATCAACAGCATCATCATCGGCAACAGCATGAGCATCATCATCGTCATAATCGTCGTCGTCATGGTCGTCGTCGTCACCGTCTTCGTCATCATCCCTATCGTCATCGTCATCATCATCATCATCATCATCACCATCATCAGCATCATCAGCATTAGCATCAGCATCAGCATCAGCATCATCACCGATGATATCGTCATCCTAATCATCATCATCATCAGCATCGTCATCGTCATCGTCATCGTCATCATCGTCATCATCATCAACAGCATCATAATCAGCATCATAATCGTCGTCACCATCACCATCTCCATGACCATTACCATCACCATCATTATCATCATCAGCATCATCATAATCATCAGTATCATCATCTCCATCTGCGAGGCCAATTTAGATAGACCACCACCGCCTGAAAAAGAAATGGTTGCACAACATATCGGCATCAGCACCATCATAAGAATCGGCATCATCAGCTGCATCATCACCACCATCACAATCTCCATGACCATCACCATCATCATCATCATCATCGTCGTCGTCATTACCGTCGTCGTATTCGTCGACGCCGTCGTCGTCATCACCATCGTCATCGTCAGCATCATCATCATCATCATCACCATCATCATCATGAACGTCGTCATCAGCATCATCAGCAGCATCATCACCATCATCACCATCACCATCACTATCACCATCACCGGCATCATCAGCATCATCAGCATCGTCGTCATCCTCGTCGTCGTGGTCATCATCGTCGCTGTCATCATCATCGGCATCAGCATCATCATCGTCGTCAGCATCATCAGCATCATCATCACTACCACCATCACCATCACTGGCATCATCACCATCAGCATCATCATAATCAGCATCATCAGCATCATCAGCATCGTCATCAATACTACTAGCATGACCATGAAAATCAGCATCGTTGTCGTCGTCGTCGTCATCGCCGTCGTCATCGTCGTCGCCGTCGCTGTCCTCATCATCAACGTCATCATCAGCATCATTCCCATCATCATCATTATTATCATCATCATCAGCAGCATCATCACCACCATCACCAGCACCAGCACCATCACCATCACCATTACCATCACCACCACCACCATCATCATCAGCATCAGCATCAGCAACACCATCATCATCATCATCATCATCATCATCATCATCATCATCATCATCATCATCATCATCATCATCATCATCATCATTATCAGCATCATCAGCATCAGCATCATCATCATCTTTGAGGCCAATTTGAAGAGACCACACGCACCTGCAACAGAAATAGTTGCAAAACAGATCGGACATAGGGCTGCGTCAGACGACGCCACGCCTCCGCGGCGAACAGCAGCGCAGCGCGGCGCACGGGCGCCACAGGAGGGGAGTTCCCAAAAGAGAAACCGCACATCTTTTTTGGTGGAGGTCTACAGAAACCGCACATCTTGGTGGTGTAGATTCACCACCACCGCATTTGTATTGATGAGCCCCGTTCGGCCTCCTCGGCGCAAGGGAGCGGGCCAGGTCGTCGTTGGCGACAGGGCTGGGACAGCGGTTGTCCACAAGAGCCAAACTGCGCCAAAATGGGTCGCGCGCGTTAGCCTGTATCTTGTTGGTGATGGTCATCCACCGTGCTCGGATCATGTTCATCATCATCATCATCCTCATCAGCATCATCATCAGAATCATCATCATCAGCATCATCCGCAGCATCATCATCAGAATCATAATGAGCATGATCATCATCTTCATCATCCCTTCACCTCCACCTCCTCATCCTCCTTTCCCGCATCATCCTCATTCTCCTTCTCCTCCTTCCCCCTCCCTCAAACTCCTCATCCGCCTCCTCCTCCTCCTTCGGCAATCGGCAGAGGCCCTTCGTTCAGTGGCATCGACATGTTGCCGTCAGCGTATCGTCTGTGGGCTAGCGGCTAGGGCACGCCAGCCGGTTGCGCGAGTTTGAGAGAATGGTCACCCATGCAAGCTGTGAGCAGCTGGCTGCCCAGAAGGGAAGGCATTGCTAGAAACTATGCTTGTGTAGTCGGCAATGGCGGGGTCGGAGATGCACAAAAGGTTTGCAGATGCACACACACACACACACACACGCAACATTGTTGTGCCCTGGGAACTTACCAACTTCACAGGGCACATTGATAGAGAATAGATGTGGGACGGGGCTGAGGTTACAATGCTCACCGTGGCCTTGCTCACTGTCTTCGTTAATCAGTGCTGAGTGGCACTCTGCTAGCTCTCGGAACTTCTGTATGGTTGCTGGTCCCCTGAAAACGTGTATCCATCCTGGGGCTTTTCGCTTGCGGCATACCACATTCCAATTTTGTGACGAACTCGGCGACCACGATGACTGGAGCAGCCAGCGTCGAATCTCGATACCTGCCCAGATTGGAACATGCATTGGATCGGGCCAGATTGGCACGGGGACAGAATCAAATCGGACTGGCCGCGCCAGAATGCACACAAGCGCCGTGCTAGCATCGGGCCGCATCGGAGCGTCGAAACGTTGGAGTCGAATCGGATTGGGCCTGCAAGAATCGATATCAAACCGGATCGATCGGATGGAAGGGGCCCTGCGATGCTAAGCTCAGCAACGACGTACCTCGCTCAAGTGTAAACTCTGCCCAGCCTTGAGCGACGCCGTGCGCACGGTCATCAGCGGAGCGCTGGGGCATCTCGCCAAACTCGTCGTCGATGCTGACGTCATACGCTCCCAGGCCCCCCTCCTCCCCCCTCCCCTCTTCCCATCTTGCCTTTCCTCCCCTCCCTCCCAGTCTTGGCTCAAGGGGGTACTTGGGCTGTCAGCCAGGCTGACGAGCGACCCATCTTGCGCTCAGACCACGCAGTCAGAAGGTATCTTCCATTCCCCTCCCTTCTTCGCTCCTGCGCGCGCGTGCTGGCAAGAGGGAGGGCCGTGCCATAGCTGTTTGAGCTCAGGCCGTCTGACGAGCCGGCGAGGCCGGCGAGAGCTCACCACGGAGCGCCTGCAACACAAGCTATCACATACCTCACAGGCTTGAGATCGTCGATTGCTGCATCGTGCCGGCGGCTCGCGACGGGGGCCCGCGAGGCGGCCCACCACCGTCGGGCGCGCAGCCGCCTTTGCGGCGGCCCGTGCTCTGCTCCACGCCTCGGCTACACGAAAGAGTGACCCTGGGTAAGAGTGACCTTTGGTGCGCGGCTTTGGGGGAGCCGCGGGGGTGCCAGACACAAGCGCGCAAGACGCCACTGCCGCCTCGCGTTCGGCGATCGGGGACCCCAATGGGCCCGCACCAAAGGTCACTCCGGCGAAGGGTCACTCTTACGTGCAGTCGAACGCCGAGGCTGGGCGCTCGCCGCCGGCCCTCCACGCTGCGCCTGCAGCGGGCGGCAGCGCAGCTGGGCGCCCACCGCGGCTCCCCGGCTCCTCCGCGGGCCAGGTGGCGCCGGGCGGCCAGCGTCAGGAGGCCGCCACGGCGCGGGCGTGCCGCTCCTGCAACGGGGCGGGGCGTCAAGCCCTGCGTTTAGCAGGTCCTTCCGCACCGAGAGCAGCTCCTGCGGCCTCGGCAAGGGCGGCTGCTCCCTCGGCAGGGTGCAGACCGAGGAGCCCTCCGTGCGCCGTGCAGCCACGGGGGGCCTTGCGCAGCGCGAGCAGGGGCTCGAGGCCAAGGAGGCGGAGCTGCGCGAGCGCGAGGCGGCCGTGGCCAACGCCGAGAGGGACGCCGCAGCCGTCGCAGCAGGGACGCCTGGCGGGCCCGTGGGCTCGCTCGCTGCGGCGCACCAGGCCCAAGCGGACAGGCTCCCGGTCGTCCTCGAGGCTCTGGGCGGCATGGAGGGCACAGGGATCGAGCTGCTGCGCGCGGAGAAACGAAGCAGCTCCGCGCCCTGCAGGCTTCCAAGAAGACCGACTGGCAGCTGCTCGCGGCCCCGCAGCACGCCAACACCCGCAAGCAGAACGCCCTCGACAAGGCGCAGGGGGAGAATCTGCAGGCCGAGGCTATGCAGCGCCGCGAGAAAGCGCTGGCCGAGGCCTTGGAAGCCAAGCTTGAGATGGAGACGGCGCCCAAGCGGTACTACCAGGGGGTCGCCAAGGCGGAGCCGCAGGCGGAGGAGCCAAGCGTCTCGGCCCTGGATTTCGAGCGCGCGGAGGACCTCCAGGGCAACCTCGACTAGTACGAAGATGGGGCGGTCAATGACGAGATCGTCCGCTTCCGCCAGGTGTTGGCCAACACCCTGGCGGCAGGGCGCGCCGCCAAGGCGGCCCACGAGGCAGCCCAGGCCCAGCACAAGTTGGAAGCGGAAAGGCTGTTCCGCCAGGCTGAGGAGCGCCAGTCCGAGCTGCCGGAGGCGAAAGTATCGCAAATGCGCGCCAGCCTCGGCGGCGGCAGGAGCGCCGGAAGCGCAGGAGGACCCAGCGGGGGCGGGTGCAGGGGCTCCCGCTGCCGAACCTGCAGCAGGCGCGACCCCGCCGCGCCCAACGAGGAGGAGCAGCGGCACCAGGAAGAGCTGCTCGCCGAGATGCGCACGCAGGTGACGGCCGATGTGGCCAAGGGCGCTGGCAAAGGCACTGCTGGGCATCCTGCTACTCACCCAGCTGCTGCGTCCGCACCTGCTTCTGGCGGCTCCGCCGGGGGCCGACCGGTGGGGGTGGCCCCACGCCAGGCGCGTGGGCCGCCCCCGAGACCTGCCCCACGGAGAACTCGACCAGCACGGGCGCCAACGCCAACGCCTGGGGCAGCGTGTCCGAGCTGCCGCAGTGGGCAGACGCCGAGAGCGCGGCAGCCAGGCTGGAGGATGCAGGGCTTTGCACGGGTGCTCTGCGGCCCTTATCCTTCTGCTTGCAGGAGGCACGGATCAAGAGTGAGGCCAAGCTGGTCTCTGCTCACAGCCTGGCCAAGAGGAGCACATGCGCGCCGCGCATGGCAGGGCGCGCTCCACTGGTGACGGAGCCTTGTGCAGCTCTGGCGGCGTCTCGGTGATGGTGCACCGCGAGCTGGCCTCGGCTGCAGCGCAGGTCGAGAGCTCTGAGTTCACCCACAGAGTGTGCGGCAGGCGCCTTGGGGTGGCGCTGCCTGGCGGGATCGCCCTGCTGTCGGTCTACTGCGAGACCAGCGTCGGGGCCAGTGGCAATGCCGAACTGCTCAGCTTCCTGGCGAAGCTCGCGCTGAGCCTCGACGTGATGTGGGTTGTCCAGGCTGACTGGAACGTGACGCCCGAAGAGCTGGAGGAGTCTGGCTTCATGTCCCTGGTGCGCGGGGCCCTGGTGGTGCCAGATGGCGCCACTTGCTGGAATGGCAGTGTTGATGAGCGACGTCGGCGCGGTGGGAATGATGCTACAGGAGGCATCGAGGCAGCCCGCACCATCGACTACTTGGTGGTCTCCAAGGCGATGACGAGCTGCGCGGTCGGGGTCCGCGCCCACCCCGACGCGCCGCTGCATCCACATGCACCCGTTCCTCCGCAGCTGGCTGGCCTGCAGAGCCAGAAGACGGCCCAGCTGCCAGTTCGCTTCAAGCCCTTCGACGTTCACGCGCTGATTGGCCTCAAGCTGGACGAGTTGGCCTGCAACTGGAATTGGCCTGCGGGGACCCGCGAGGCGTTCCTCAAAATCATCGTTACCTTCGAGGGGCAGCCAGCGGCTTTCCTGGCCTTTCAGACGCAGATGATCTTCACAGCCAAGGCTGGAGGAGGAGCGCGGCCCATTGCTGCTCGCGCCTCTTCCCGCGCCTGCGGTCGCGCCTGCGGCGGCCGCTCTGCGCGGCCTGGGAGCGGGCGCACGACGACGGCTTTTCCTGGGGCGGATCGGCTCTGACCAGCTATAACTGGGCTGGATACACTCAAAACCTGATGGCGGGGTTCGGGCGACAAGTCGATTTTCGACGACTGCTGGAGTCGATCTGGCGCGCTTCTACGAGAATTTGAGGCTCAGCCACTTGCACGACGCCACCAAGGTGCACCACTTCCGCCTCAAAGTGCTACGAGGGCTCTGCTGCATTTATGCAGGTGGCGGGATGTCCTCTTCGAGGGGTGCATCTCCAGCAACTTTCAGGCGTGGGCGGTCATCGAAGCAGGTTGTAGCGGGGCCAGGTCGCTGGCCCGCCTCCTGCTACTCAGCCCCTTGAGGAGGGCGAGCGCGGTGGGCCCCTGCATGTCGCTCCGCAACGTTGTGGACGACGTCCTCCTGAACGTGTCTGGCACCCGTGGCCTCGTGGTGGCCCAAGCGACCAGCAAGCGCAAGTACCTCGCATCCGATACAGCCGTGGACGAGCTCCAGGCGTCGTGGGCACTGCCTTGAAAATCGCGGTTGGACACCATGAGCGCTGGGCTCCAACCACACCCTAGGCGCGAGGCGGTCGGCGGTCACGCAGGCGGCGCGCGGCCGCGAGGCGGGCCGGCGCGGGAGCCGGCACGCGCACCTGCGGCGAGGTGGGCTGAGCGACGCTGGCATGCTGGAGCTCACGGTGGCCACGTCCTCGACGCTATGGGGAGCGGTCACTGCTGGCCTGGCAGATGGGCCGCTGCACGGCCTCAGGGCCAAGGTGGCGGCGGCGGCGGGGCGACTGTCCAAGGGCTGCTCGCTGGGCCTCTGGCTGCACGCTTACCCGAGGAGCGCCAGGCTTGGCCCGCCGGTGCTCCACTCTATGAACGCGCTGTTCGTGTGGGCGTTGGCGGTCCGGGAGCAGCAGGCGAGGGGCCGCGTGCTGGAGGTCGCGTTGGCAGCCGCCGCCCAGCGCGCCAGCCTCGGTCAGCACCCCTGGGGCACGGCGTGCACGCCTGCTGACGCCGTCCTTCTGACTGCTCGCAGGCTGGGCTGGGACTTCGAGGGGCCCTACGCCGCTCGCACCGACAGGAACGTAGTGATCGATCTGCTGCGCCTGGGGCCTCGGCAGGTGAAGGAGGAGGTCAAGCGCGCTGCAGTGCGGGCATCCGACAAGCTGGCACTCAAGGTCACGGGCAAGGCCCTGGCGCGCGGCGTGGAGCCCCTCCCCAGCTGGCTGATATTTCGGGCGCCTCTGCACAGGCTTCTCAGGAGGAGGGCGGACGTCTGGCGCAAGAGGCAGCAAGGGGCCCTGCGGGCCTTGGCCACCAACGTCCACTGGCCGCATGCGCGGCTGTTCGCGCACGGCCTGGTGAAGTCCTTGACGTGCAGGCTGTGCGGCGGCGGCTTGGGGAGCCTCTACCACCGCCACTAGGAGTGCCTGGCCCATGCCGGACTTCGACGCGATCACGCCTCACTCTGCGTTCGCCAGCGCGCTGCCCGCGTCAGGCGCTGGAGCGTGGAGGCTGGCGAGCGGTTCTGCAGAGGGCTGTGGCCTGACCCTCGCTGCCTGTTCCAGCGTGTCGGCGCCGAGGGCGACATCGCCTGGATCAACAGGCCCAGCTCTGGCAGGCTCACGGGGTGCCTCTTCCTCGACGGCAGCTCCTTCATGAAGCGGCTTCCTGGGCTGAAGCATGCTGGATGGGCGGTGGTCCAGGTGGACCGCTTCGGCAACCTGGAGGCGGCCGCTTTCAGGCCAGTGCCAACTTCGGCGGCGCCGAGCCCGACGCCGAGGACTACGCGGCGCTAATGCTCACGATGGGGGCGGTGGCGCCCGTCCAGCTGTACCTGGACTGCGCCAACACGCTGCGAGCGCTGGCAGGCGGCGCAGGTGCTGGGGCCGGCGGCGCTGACATGCGGCCACCTGTGGGGGGCCCTTGTGGGCGGCGTTCGACGAGGAGGATTTCACCGCCCACAAGACGCTCGGGCAAGCGATGGGGGTCCCAAAATTATACACAACCACCACCTCCCTCACCCCTTCCCTCTTCCAGGAAAGAGGAGAGTAAGAGGAGGGTCGAGGAGAGAGGAGGAATCGACGTGGTGGTGGTGTATATTCTTTGGGTCCCCAAGCGACGAATGCCGATGTGGACGCTGGGCGCAGCACGCACTGGGAGAGGCGCGCCAACACCCACGCCGACGAGCTGGCAGAGAGGGGCGCGGCCACAGGCGTGACATCGGCGAACCCGACGCGGCCCTGTGGCGTTCCCCCGCGCGTCCTCGCCGAAGAGGGCGGCGTGCTGGAGCGCCCCCCTGGAGGCGCTGCTGGGAAACGAGCCAAGGCCGGACCGTGAAGTTGTGGATGCCACGACAATGGACACCCTAACAGTCCTATCAGTGAATTCGAAATGTGTTCAAAATGTAGGAAAATGTTCTAAACATGTTTTGAACATGCTTTTTACATGTTTAAAGCATGTTTAACACATGTTTTAGACATCTGGAAATTATTTGGTAGCAGGCTTCCTCTCCATTAATCGCCTTCAACAAATAAAGACGGTCTTCGACGCCAGCCTGCAGGCCCTTGAGGTGCTGGCGCTGACCCAGGCAAAAATAGCAGCGGCAGAGGCAGGTGGCGAAAGAGACCAGCTCGGTGATGGGTCACAGTTTCATGCCTCTCTGGCCGCACCGCAGCAGAAATGCGCCAAACGGTCCGGATCCAGGGTTCGCGACCAGATTCCTGGGTTTTCGGTTGTCAACCCGGGAATCTGTGGTGTTCCTGCTGAGGTGGCCTCGGGCGTGGGGGGCCGTGGTGCTGCTGCCAGGAGCCCCGATGGACCCAGCCCTCCTGGAGGTGGAGCTGCCGCCCAGGACGTCCTTCGCGCACAGGCCAGTGAAGGAGGTGGAGGAGTGGCCCATGGCGAAGCTGAAGAGGAGCGGGCGTGGCGCCGGGCACGCGACGCGGCGGCCAGACAGATCTGGAAGAGCTGCAGGCCGACCAGCCCGAGGTCGGCGCCGCCCCTGGGCAGAGCCTCCCTTGTTCCCGGCACTCGGGCGGGCGCAGCAGGAGGGAGGGGAGGCCTGTGAACAGGGTGATGGCCAGAGGCGAGGAGGCGAGGGAGCTCCGAGCGATGGAGCTGGCGCTGGACCTGGAGGCTGCGCAGCCGGGCACCCCGGCCCCCGCCTCGACGCCCCCACGTTCGACCTGGACGAGGCTGTGCTGGCAAGGCATGCGTGGAAGGTGCAAGGCCACGCGCTGCTCCGCTGCGGCGTCGGGCAGAGGCCCGAAATGCGACAGGTATTCTGCCTCGGCTGCGGTGCCGTGATGACGGGCAAGCGGCCTGGCAAGCTGCTCAAGGCGCCGTGCAATGGGCGGCGAGGAGGAGCTGGGGTGGAGCAGCTCGGGCTCATCCGCCAGCTCAAATGGCCGCACTACACTGCTGGCCACCAAGGCGAACGGCTCGTGGGCCCCTTCGCCGTCAGCTTCGACGAGCGCCTCGACCTGTCAGTCAGCCTGCTGGGTAGCCAGGCTGGGGGCATATCACGGGCTGAGGAGGCCCGCCCGCCCCGACTGCTGCGCCTACCCATACCTCCCCTCCCTCCTCCTCCTCCTCCTCCTCCTCCTCCTCCTCCTCCTCCTCCTCCTCCTCCTCCTCCTCCTCACCTCCTTCCTCCCTCCCTCCCTCGTTCTGTGCGAAACGTGGTTTCAGCAATTTGCTCATCGATCGGCTCTAGCAGCACACCTCGCTTTCGACTGAGCTAAGTGCACCGTCGGCATGCTAGTATCCGCCCCGCAGTGCGCCGTCGCCGAGGCCCAGGCTTTGAACGACGCAGGGGCTGTACGTTTGAAAGTTCAGCGCAGTGCTGTGCAAGGTCGTTTGCAAGTGCAAGATCCAGGGACAAGTCAGAGAAGATGTTACGATCAGCTAGCTCGGATGCTCTCCCCCAAAATGCCCAACGAACCCCCTCGGAATCCCAATGTGCTGTTCCGTTGGAAATAATCAAAGAATATCTCCAGGTCTTCTCGGACGAGCCCGTGCAGATTCAAGAATCCAGGGACGTGCTTGTTTTACGGCCTCACTCCAGGGGGTTCTTCCAGTGTTGCTGCTGCTCAGGCTCCGAATCGGATCTCTAGGCCTACCTTTTTCGTGCTGAACCTCTACTGTGGACGTCGCAGAGCTGGCGATGTTCAGTGGCAGATTGAATTTGCCATGCGGCAGCGGGCAGTCGAATTGGTTGTACTAAGCGTTGGCACCGCCATCTATCCCATCGGAGGCGACTTGACACGAGAGGACACACTGCTGGAATGGGCTGAGCACATACGATGCCACAGGGTCATCAACACAGGGGGGGAGGTCCTCACTGTGAGACTTGGTCCGCTTCCAGATGGCAAGAGGGAAGACCCCCCTTTGAGGGCTTCCAGCTACGGTTGGAGTCTACCGTGGGTGACTCAGAGGCAGTCCGAGCAGCTCCGAGTTGGTTCGCAGCTTCTGCTCTCCCTGGCGTGACTTCTATCTGGACATCTGCGGGCCTGCACTGGTGGCTGGCTCGAGCACCCCGCCTCTCCTACCTGGGCCCCTACAGTCCCCACCTCCCTCAACTGGCGCCCCCTTCAGGCCCTCATTGCTGCGCCGTGCGCAGCCTGCACCACTGTTGACAAGTGCGAGCATCAGGATCCTGGTGTTCGCCCAGCTGAGGTAGGCAGAGCCACCACGACTGTTCTCTCTCCATCAGGATGCCCTCTCTCCCTGGGCACCTCGAGGACACCCCAGGGTCTGGACGGTGCTCCCACGGGAGAGTGGCCCACAGGACTCCATCAGGTAAAAGCAACCAGGGCCAGTTTCTCACGGCATCCAAGAAGAAGTACCTGGCTGGCCTTTGTAGAGCCTTGGCGTCGGGCATCGTCGACTCTGCACGGTCCCTCCTGTCCTCCGAGTCTCCTCCCTCCTCTGAATCTTCTGCGGTTGCCTATCCAACTGACCTGGAGGAGGTCAGAAATTCGCTCTTTGCGTTTTATGTTCGGCTCGAGATGGATGCTCCAGAGACCTCGACCCCGGCTCCCGATGTCGCTGGCTTTTCGCGAGCGGGACACAGGAAGGTCGACCCTGAGCTGCCCCGTTTTATGGATTCAGACTTGGAGCCCGAGCCCGAAGAGGCGCGAGCGGAAGAGCAGCAGATCATGTCTCAAGAGTCGTCTCCCGAGGATGCGGAGACCCAGCAGGCTGCTGTTGATCTCATCATGGGGATCCCCCTGAGGAGCAGGCCGCGTCCTGGCTGCTGGCTCCCCCTTCCCCGTCCCCTATTCCCCCTTTCGCCCCCCCGCCCTGCTCCCCTCCCCCCTCACTCGAGCAGGGACCGACCGCCCTGGCATTCCTATAGGCCCACCACGACATGTTCTTAGAACCCCAAAAAGTGTTCCGAGAACCAAAATATGTTCTTAGAACATTGGCCCGATGGCTTAAAACAAGACAGTCCCAGCCAGAAATGTCCTAAGAACATGTCGTGGAGACCCCAACCAGGTTCTTAGAACACTCTGAGCTAGGCCTACAGGCCAGCCAGGACGCTTCGCCACTGCTTGACTCGCCCCCTCACCTGCTGGCCAGGACTGCGGCCAACCGAGCGCAGGCTCACCTCGGGCGGGAAGCCCGCAGCCGCGAGCACGCCGCTCACTGGGGGCCGTGCGCCCCCGCGCCCCGAGGCTCCTCCGAAGCCCGCCCCTGGGGTCAGAACGGACAGAGAGGCCGCACAGGCCAGGGATGCCTGGATCGACGAGCTCTTCTAGGCACCAGCCTCTCACCATTCTCTGTTTTTGTCATGCTCATCATTATTTCCGCCATGCGGTTGAATAAGGAGGCGATGCTGTTGAGTGCGGATCATTCCCACGCCAGCGTTGAGCGAGCGAGCCCTCCTCCTCATTCCGCCCTCGTCCCCCGCCCCTCCCATTCCTCCTCCTCCCCCTCCCCCTCCTCCTCCTCCTCCTCCTCCTCCTCCTCCTCCTCCTCCTCCTCCTCCTCCTCCTCCTCCTCCTCCTCCTCCTCCTCCTCCTCCTCCTCCACATGTCCCTCCTCCTCCTCTCCTCCTCTCCTCCTCCTCCTCCTCCTCCTCCTCCTTCCTCCTCCTCCTCCTCCTCCTCCTCCCCTCCTCTTCCGCATCGTCGCTTTCCTCCTCATCATCCTCCCCTCTTCCCTCTCCTCCCCCTCCTCTTGGGTGCGGTCTCTCTCCTCCGAGTCAGAGCTGCTCGAGTTGCTCGAGCTGGAGTCGGCCTTACCCCGCTCCGCCCAGACCTTGCGCGCGCCGCCGCCTCCGTCGCCACCGCCGTCGTCGTCGGCGACGGGAAGGGGGAGGGCAAGAAGGAGAGAAAGAGAGAGGAAGGAAGATGCGGAAGGGAAGACGAAAACGATGAACGCGAAGGCAGACAATCCGACACTACACGGAGCAGCGTGTCTCGCATTTCGTGTCGTTCTCTCTCTCTCTCTCTCTCTCTCTCCCTCTCTCTCTCTCGAGGATAAGGACGAAAAGATTGTCCTCCTCCTCCTCCTCCTCCTCACCCTCATCCTTCGCCTCCTGGGATCGGCAAGTGCCACATGGGACTACCTTCCGCCACGACATCCTCCTCCTCCTCCTCCACCTCCGCCTCCTCCTCCTCCTCTTCCTCCTCTTCCTCCTCCTCCTCCTCCTCCTCCTCCTCCTCCTCCTCCTCCTCCTCCTCCTCCTCCTCCTCCTCCTCCGCCTTCTGCTCCTCCTCCGAATCGCCACCACCACCGCTACAATCAGCATCAGCATCAGCCGCAACATCATCGTCAGCATCATCATCAGCAGCATCATCACAATCACCATCATCTTCAACATCAGCATCATCATCAGTATCTGCATCAACATCATCATCACCATCATCGCCCATTAGCATCCGCATCAACACCAGCATCATCATCATCATCAGCACCAGCATGAGCATCATCATACATAGCACCATCAGCGTCATCGTCGTCTCATCGGCATCATCATCAGCATCATGAGCATCAGCATCATTATCATCAGCACCAACCTCAGAATCCTCATCATCAGCAGCATCATCAGCAGCATCATCACCATCAGCCTCATCATCAACAACAGCGTCAGTATCAGCAGCATCGTCAGCATCATCATAATGATCATCAGTCTTAGCAGCACCATCATCATCATCATCATCATCATCATCATCATCATCAGCATCATCATCATCATCATCATCATCATCAGTACCATCAGCATCATCACCGTCATCAGAACAAGCATCATCATCACCGCCTCTGCCGCTCCTCCTCCTACTGAGTGGGGTTGTCAGGATGGTTACTGTCATCATCATAGCGGCGACACGTGCCCGTCGTGTGAATAGCAGTACGCATCATTCGTATCGCCCGTCCGTCTCCTCCTCATCATCAGCAGCAGCGTCAGCATCAACATCAGCGTCAGCATTATCATCAGCAGCATCGGCATCGCCACCAGCATCACCATCGCACGTATCAGCACAACCATCATATTCCTACTCAGCATCATCAGCATCACCAGCATGAACAGAATGCGCACCATCAGCGTCGTCATGTGCATGATCGCCATCGCCATCATCAGCAGCAGCAGCACCAGTAGCATAATCAGCATCAGCATCATCAGCAGCAGCATCATAACCGCCGTATCCCACATCATCGACAACGTCATCGGCAGCATCGGCATCGTCATCATCAGCGTACTCATCAGCATCAGCATCAGCATCTTTATCATCAACAGCAGCATCATCTGCATCGTCATCATCTCGTTCGGCATCCGCACCAGCATCATCAGCATCATCAGCACCAGTATCAACATCAGCTTCAGCAGCAGCATCATCAGCATCATCAGCATCAACATCATCCTCGTCATCAGAATCAGCATCAGCATCACTGCCCCCCTCATCATGTACATATATACATAAAAATGATCAGCATCCGCAGCATCATCGTCGTCATGGTCAACAGCCTCATCAACGTAAGCGTCATCATCAACATCGTCAGCATCATCGTCCTCCTCATCATCAAAACATCAGCATCAGCATCATCAGCATCATCATCATCGTTTTCGTCATCAGCATCATCATCAGCAGCAACATCGTCATCATCATCGTAAGGATCATCATCATCATCATCATCAGCATCAGCGTCATCATCATCACTACCATGAGCATCATCAGCATCATCATCGCCGCTTCTGTCTCTCCTCCTGTTACTGAGTGGGTTTGTCACGATGGTTACTGTCACGATGGTTACGACAAGTGCCGCTCGTGCGAGTATGATTACGCATCCTCCGTGTTTGCCTGTCGCCTCCTCAACATCAGCAGCAGCAGCAAAAGCAGCGTCCTCAGCATCGTCATCATCATCAGCAGCATCATCATAATCATCATCTCCAGCATCATCATCAGCATAATCCTCTTCTCTTCGAGCCAGCATCATCCTCCTCCTCATGCGTCTCCTCGCCATCTGGTTTCTCCTTGTTCTCCCTTTAATCCCACAGATCTTCTCCTCGTTCCATGGGGCTGCATGTGTCACATGTGTCGACCGTCCTCCTCCTCCTCCTCCTCCTCCTTCGCCTCCTCCTCCTCCTCTACCACATCCTGCTCCTCCTCCTCCTCCGCCGCCTCCTCATCGTCATCGTCCTCCTCAGCCTCCGCCTGAGCCCTCTCCTCCTCCGTTTGCTTTTCGCGTCCTCCTCCTCACCATCCTCAGCATTCGCTTCCTCCTTCCCTCGTCCTCTTCCTTCTCATCCTCCTCCTCCTCATCATCATCCCGCTCGTCCTCCTCCTCCTCCTCCGCGTCCTCTTCCTCCTCGTCCTCCTCCTCATCATCTTCCTCCTCCCCCCCATCCTCCGGCTCATCTTCCTCTTCCTCCTCCTTCTCATCCGCCTCCTCCTCCTCCTCCTCATTCTCCTCCTCAGCATCATCACCAACCGTCTCCCCTCATTGCCCGCATCCCCCAACCGTCGTGCACCGTGCGACGGCCTGCCTCATGGTTCTCCTCCTCATCATCCTCCGTCTCTTCCTCTTCCTCTGCCTCCTCTTCCTCCTCCTCACACTCCTCCTACGTAGGGGCCTAACCTTAGCCTTCCTCATTAGCCTGTGATGGTCCTCCTACGTAGGGGCGGAAAGCTCCACCTCCTCCTCATCCTCCTCCTGCGCCTCGTCCTCCGCATCCTGCGGACGGCGCTACTCGTATTCATCATTGTCCTCATCGCCATCCGCCTCTCCTCCTCTTCCTCCGCCAACTTATCCTCCACCTTCTCCCCCATCGTTGTCTTCCTCAGGCTCCACCTCCTCACCCTCCTCATACTATTCCTCCTCCTCCTCATCATCCTCCTCCGCATCATCATCAGCAGCATCATCATCAGCAGCATCAGCATCAACAGCATGATCGTCATCAGCATCAGAATCATGATCATCATCATCATCAACAACAACATCAACATCATGATCATCATCATCAGCAGCATCATCATCAGCGCAGCATCAGCCTTTTATCTTCAGCAGCATCAGCATCATCAGCATCAGCATCATCACCACGGCCATCATCATCCTCAGCATCATAATCATCATCAGCAGCAACATCATCAACATCATCAGCAGCATCGTCGTCATCAGCATCGTCGTCATCATCAACAGCATCAGCATCATGATCATCAGCACCATCACCATCATCATCATAATCCTCCTTCTCTTCAAACCAGCATCATCAGCCTCGTCTTCATCCTCATGCTCCTCTTCGTCATCTGGCTCCTCCTTGTTCTCCCTCTCGTCCCCCATATTTTCTCCTCATTCTATAGGGCTGGAAGTGTCCTCATCATCATCATCAGCATCATCATCATCATCATCATCATCATCAGCATCATCATCATCATCATCATCATCATCATCATCATCATCATCATCATCATCATCATCATCATCGTTATCATCACCATCATCATCATCACCATCATCAACAGCATCAACATCATCGGCCTCATCGTCGTCGTCGTCATCATCCTCATCAGCAGCAGCATGACGATCAGCATCAGCATCATCAGCAGCATCGACAACATCATCATCATCAGCCTCATCCGCAGCAGCACAATGATCATCAGCAGCAGCATAATGATCATCAGAAGCGTCCTCATCATCATCACCAACACCACCATCATCATCCGCATCGTCCTCGGCATCCTCATCACCATGATCGTCCTCATCAGCATCATCAGATCATCACCATCATTACCAGCATCATCATCATCAGCAGCATGAGCATTATCAACAGCATCAGCGTCATCAGCAGCAGCATCACCTCCAGCCTCGACACCAGGATCATCAGCATCATCATTACCATCAACAACAGAATCGTCAGCATCATCATCATCACCATCATCATGAGCATCATCAGCATCGTCATCATCGTAACTTGAACTACAACCACCGTCATCACCATCATGAGCAACATCATCATCACCAGTATCATCATTATCATCCTCATCATCATTATCATCAGCAGCAACGTCATCCTCATCCTCATCCTCATCCTCATCTTCGTCCTCCTCCTAATCGTCATCGGCATCGCTCTCTTCGGTCTCCTCATCCTCCTTCACAGCATCCTCCTCATCCTCCTCCTCTTCCGCCTCCTCCTCCGTCCTCCTCGTCCTCCTCCCCAACAACGTCCACCACTACCACCACAACCATCAGGATCCTCATAACCATCATCAGCATCATCAGCATCATCATCATCAGCAGCATCAGCAGCAGCAGCATCAGCATCAGCAGCAGCAGCAGCATCAGCAGCATCAGCATCATCATCGTCATCGTCATCGTAATCGTCGTCAACAACAACATCATCATCAACATCATTAGCATCATCATCAGCATCACCATCATCACCATCATCATCATCATCATCATCATCATCATCATCATCATCGTCGACAGCATCATCTGCAACAGCATCATCAGCAGCATCATCATCATCCTCATCATCGTCATTCCCATGGTGATCATCAGCATCATAAGCAGCATCATCGTCACCACCATCAGCAACATCGGAATCGGCATCGTCGTCGTTATTATTATTACCATCATCATCATCGTCATCGTCATCATCATCATCATCATCATCATCATCATCATCATCATCATTGGCAACATCATCAGTATCATCAGGATCATCATCATCATCATCATCAGCATCATCATCCTCATACTGGTTCTCATCATCATAATCATCCTCATCATCATCATCATCATCATCATCATCCACCTCCTTCTCCTCCTCGGGCTCATCCTCATTCTCCTGCGAATCATCCTCATCTTCCTCCTCCTCAGCATCATCATCGTCATAAGCATGATCCTCACCATCATCGTCATCATCATCATTATCATCAGCATCATCTTCATCTTCATCTTCATCATCATCATCATCATCATCATCATCATCATCATCATCATCATCATCATAATCGCCATCATCATCAGCATCACCATCATCCTTCTCTCCTCATTGTTCTCGTCCTCCTCCTACTCCACATCCTCCTCCCGGGAACGAGAAGTGTCACATGCGACGGCCTTCCTCGTCCTACTGCTCCACTCCTTTTCCTTACAAATAACTCCTCCGTGTCGTACCCCGAGGCCAGTCGGAAGGGCGGGCCGGGCTTTTTACCTGAGATTGTTCTTCACTATGTATGATCCTGAAGCTTAAGAACTGGCATCTGATTCACGGACGAAGGGCGAGTCGCTTCCAAAATGTGGCTCTCGCATCAGCGCCGCGCACACTCGTCTTAAAAATTGCAAGAGTTTCACAGACAGAGGCGGCTGGTTTTCAAAATGTGGCTCTCGCCTTGGCGCCGCGATAATTCGTCTTAACAAAGTACAAAAGTTTCACAGATTCGCATTGCTAACGTAACGAAGACGGTGTTTTAGATCGACTCTGGATTGTCAGGGCGCAACAATTAGATTGATTCGCGGTGTTGAAATCCTAGGAGCGGTGTTCCGGCACGGTTCAGGCAAGACGCAACAGTCAAGTTGATTCGTAGCATTGAATTTCCGAGAATGGTCTTATGGCACGCTTCAGGATCTTCGAACGGTTGTCTCCCAACAGCTCGCTTCCCTCAGGGTCCTATGAAGAGGGAGCTTGGAAGGAGGGTGAATTCCAACATCGTTGATGAATCTTGGGCTTATACTGGTCCTGCTCCTCCTCCTTCTCCTCCTCCTCGTCCTCCTCCTCCGCTTCGTACTACTCCTCCGCCTCGTCATTTTCCTACGTAGGGTGGAAAGCTCCATTCCTTGCCCTGGAAAATCGATCCTCCCCGTCGCACCCCGAAGCCGGTCGGGGCGTTTCGCCTGAGACTTCCGCACTCTTCATCATTTATTACCCTGAAGCTTTACAAGTGGCAACAGCTTCACACATGGAGCCTGAGACATCACAGCAATCTGGGCGGGAAACCTGGAGTGTCCCCACTATGGCGGCACCCCATTGGAGCGCTGAAACCAGTGCCTCGCCTGAGACATTCCCAAAGATCTCTCCGGATGCAAAAAATGTTGAACCTGCAAACAGGCAGACCGCCTGAAACATCCTCACAATCTGGGCGCGAGTCCTGGAGTGTCCCTACTCTGGCGGCCCCCTCTTGGGAGTGCTGAAACCAGCGCCTGGTCTTCAGTATAGAGGAAAAATACCTATGCACATACACCGATTCTGGCCAGGCCCATCCTGAGCCCAGGATCGGTGCATACGCCCTCCTACCTTGGCCAGGAAGGCATATGCACCGATCCTGGGTCAAGGATGGGCCTTCCCAGGATCGGTGCATGTGCATAGTTCTCTTCGCCCGATCAGTAGGGGCTCGACCACAAGAAACCTTCCACAAGAAACCCAAACCTGAGACCCCGGGACGTCCGTTGACTTTTAGTGTGGGCACGTCACGCTTTCCATGGCAAAGACATCGAAACCCAAGAAACCCAGCGCAGCCTGGAGGCAAGCAGGGTGTTTCTTGGCATGGGTCCCCACTGTAAGACATCCTCCCACAGTTCTGCGAAAGCAAAGGGAATTGAGCATGCAAACAGGCAAACCGCCAGAGACATCCCCACAATATGGGCGCGAATCCTGGAGTGTCCCCATCCTGGCGGGCCCCCCTTGGGAGTGCTGAAACCAGCGCCTCGCCTGGGACATCCTCACAATCTGAGTGTGCGAGAGAGTCTGGATATCAGTGAGTCTGAGTCTGGGTGTGAAAAAAAGCATCAGTGTGAGTGAGTCTGAGCGTGAATTGCATGAGTGAGTCGGAATATGAGTGTCCGAATGTGGGCATGAGTGAGCCTGAGTATGAGTGATGCTGAGTGTAAGTGAGCCTAGGTGTGAGTGAGCCTGAGTGTGAGTGAGCCTGATTACGACTGAATAAGAATACGATGAGCGAGGCTCAGTGAGGAAGAGGAGGAGCAGGAGGTGAGGTGAGAAGAGTGTGGGAGCCGGCGCGGTCTGAGTAATCACAAGAAGCCCATCTGAAGATATGGGGAAAAAATTGTCACATGTGATTCCAGGACTCTCGCCGCCTTTTCGGGCCTGAGAGCGTCCACGACAGCCTGGGAGGCCCCCAAGATCGCACAAGACGGCCCCCGAGCTCCCAAACTCCCGAGAGGGGACAGTCCCAACAGGCCCCGAACAGTGGCCCGAGGTGGGCCCGAGGGAGACCTCCGCTTCCAAAATGGCCCCGCGACCTCCGGCAGGCCGCCGAGACGCCTCCAAGAGGCCCCCCAAGAGGCACCCCACGAGGCCCCCAAGAAGCGCCCGCCATTAGACCCCAAGAAAGCATCCAAGAGGCATCCAGGGCACGGCCCAGGCACGGTGGCGAGGTTGGCCGAGGGCCACTGAACTACGACATCATGCAAACCCACTTGCCTGGGACCGTCTGCGCTTGCGACGCCCATCCGAGCCTCCTGCGGCGCTCAGCTATCACCAGGCTATCCATACTGCACCCTTCCAGCAGATGCCGCAGTTCATGCCCCGATCGCCCGACCCACTACCAACTGCGACGTGTAGTCACCGCCTTAGTGGGCCCTGGAAACGACAGGGCCGTTTTCTTACCGGTTCCGTTCTGCCGTTTTTGTTGCCGGTTCCGACGCCGTCTTTTTACCGGTGCCGTCGCCGTTTTTTGACCGGTTCCGGCTCCGGTTCCAATCCTGGAGCCGTTTTTTGCCGTTTTCGGTCGCCGTGTTTTTGCCATTTCCATTCGTAAGGGGCACGTTTTGGGAAACGGTGAGAAACGGCCCTGCCGTTTTCGGGGCCCACAAAGGTCACCGCTAGTAGAGGAAGAAAAAGTGCATAAATCGGGGATGGACAGACCTCCCTTTAGTAAAACGTGGTTTAGTGAAAACGACCTGAGGCCCAAACCTGGGGTGCGCAAGCCTGGGAAATAACGGCCACGGCGCCCTCTCGAGAACCGAAAACGGCAATTCACTAATCGACGTGTCACTGTTGGGGGTTCTGTCCACTCCCGAATAAATCGAACACGTTCGGAGGTCCGCGCGGAGCTCCGAAAACATACGTGCATGTATTTCTCTTCCTCTTTGTAGAACGCCAATCAAAAGGTCCAAAACCTCAGTCTCTCGCAGCTCCCCGCGTCAACACAGGAGGGCACCGACTGCGCACCACAACAGGAGAGGCTGGGGACCAGGCCGTCTGCGCACGCTGGTGGCGTCGCTGGTAGCGCGACTTTCAGCGTACGGTTCCTTCTCCTCCTCCTCCTCCTCCTCCTCCTCCTCCTCCTCCTCCCGCCTTCGCTGCGGATGCTTCATCCATGTGCCCGTCCTGGCGGCCAGGCCCTGCACTTTGCTGCTTCTGAAGCTTGGATGCCAGAAGCTCACTCCTCCCTCCTCCTCCTCCTCCTCCTCCTCCTCCTCCTCCTCATGTTCCTCCTCCTCCTCTTCCTTCTTCGCGAAATCGCAGGTGTTCGTAGCAAGAGAGAGCTTGGCATCAGTAGCAAACTCATGGTGAGGCCTGGCGGCATTTCACGAGCGCCTCGTCCACGTCCGCCGCTGTGAGGACTCGTCCTTTGATGCGTTTGCCTTCGATCCGGAATGCAAAGCAGACTAGCAGACGGGCCAGAGAGCAGCATCGAGACCAATCTCAAGTTGAATGAACAGAGTACATGCCAGGAAGAACGGTGCTGGTGGAAGCGAGTCTGGATTGGCACGTGCATGAGCAGTGAGCGGCAACATGCGATGTCAAAGTGTAAGCCCGCCCGCTGGATTATCAGAAACGGCGAAGTGAGGCGGCATAGGCCTTGATCAGACCGCAGCCAATCGAAGAATTTCTTCGAAGACTCCTCGGCACAAGAGCTAGCAACGATATGGAAGACACGTGGCTCTGGCACGCACTACACAAGAAAAACACACGCATAAGAACACGCGGTGAGCGACCTGCATATTCTGACACCGGCAAGCTTCAGAAATCAGAAAACGAACGGGGTATTGCAAAGTGATCACGGCATGTATACAAGACTCTCCTTTACTCTGTGCCTCCATGCGTGTTTCCCTGTTTGTCCCTTTTCACCCAACTCCATGGCTCCTCCTCGCCCGACCCGCCACCCCCCCACCCCACCCCCAAGACACACACCACACACCACACACACACACGCACGCACACACACGCACGCACGCACACACACACACCACACACACACAAACGCACATACACACACACAGTCGCAGCGTTCCCTATCCTTTCCAACCTACACTATCACACCAACTCCTGCCACTTTTTCCGTTGACCCGTCCTTTTTCTTCCCCCTCCTGATGCACTGTCGCTACTGCTGCGCTTCCTCCACCTCAACCTCCGCCTCCTTCTCCTCATTCACTCATCACCCGCAACGGCATCATCCTCACCACCATCATCATTAGCATCATCATCATTATCATCATCAACAAAAGCAGCAGAGACAACCTCATCATCATTATCATCACCATCATCATCATCATCATCATCATCACCATCACCATCACCATCACCATCGTCATCATCATCATCATCATCATCATCATCATCATCATCATCCTCATCCTCATCGTCATCATCACCATCATCATCACCATCATCGTCATCATCATCATCATCATCATCATCATCATCATCAGCATCATCATCATCATCATCATCATCATCATCATCATCATCATCATCATCATCATCATCATCATCATCATCATCATCACTGCCATCATCGTCAATACCCTGCGCGTCCTTCCTCGAATTCCTCCTCCCCCTCCTCCTCCTCCTCCCCCTCCTCCTCCTCCTCCTCCTCCTCCTCCCCCACCTCCTCTCCTCCTCCTCCTCCTCCTCCTCATCCTCCTCCTCCGCGCCATCAGCATCCTCATCATCATCATCACCAACGCCATCGCCATCAGAATCTTCAACACCATCGTCATCATCATGACAAGTGGCGTCATCATCATCATCATCCTCATCATCATCAGCATCATCCTCATCAGCAGTAGCATCATCATGGTCATCGTCGTCGTCATTATCCTCATTGCCGTCGTCGCCCTCACCATCATCACCGCCATGATGTTCCGAAGCCCGTGTTCGGATCCGAGAAACCTGCCCCGCCCAATCCAACCCAGGCTGGGCATGAATTAGGCGAAGCCCTTGTATCAGTAAGAACACAAAGGATGATTGACGGGTAATTGTTCAGCAACCGGATGCACAACCCTTGCAAACGTGTCCGGTGCGACATTGCCACACTGAAGCGACGCGAGCGAGCCACGCCAGCTGAACATGTGTATATGTAGAGGCGTGTCTGCACCTTCAAAAATACTAATAAAAAAAAAAAAAAAAAAAACATAAAAAAATGTATAGACACACACACACACGTCTACATCGTATACATGTATAAAATGTTACATGTGGTTATAGATTTACACATGTGTGTATATAAATATATACATATATATGTCTACATATATATATATATATATATAGAAATGTGATGGCGGGGCCACGGTCCGTTTTGGAAACCCCATGGTCGCCAGCACCGATCAAACGATACAAAATGAAGGGACCGCACTAGCCACAATCCATTGCAATTATATCTAGATCACCCATGCATTCCGGGAGGGGGGGGGGGGGGGGGGGAAATTACGCGGAGAAGCGGCCGCGGCGCCTGCGGCTCAGGCAGCGGGGCTTGGCATCACCAGGGGAAGCCCTGCGGGCAACAAGAGCCCGCACTAACCTTTGGCATCGTTCTATGAGTGCCTCGGGCTCAGACGCCCAGCCCCTTGCCTACGCCCAAAAGGAGGGCGGGTGGGGAAATCGAGGGATGAAACCCCGAATCACTGCAACTGTAGGGGCCCTTCGGGCCCGACAGCTGCACGCAGGCGCATGCGCGAGAGTGAAATTCTCAGGGAAAGTAAAGCCTAGTTTCGCATTTCTGACAACCGACCTCCTTATCAGCCAGAGGCGACAACAGCGTGAGACGAGCGATCGGAATCACCCGAACGAGCGACCACCCCCAACAAATCTTCCGATATACTAAACAAATTCACGTCTGCGGAAAATCACGCTGGGAAGCGGCCGCGGTGCCCGCGGCTCAGGCAGCGGGGCTCGGCAGCAGCGGGGGAAGCCCTGCGGGCAACAAGAGCCCGCACTGACCTTCGGCATCGTTCTACGAGTGCCTCGGGCTCAGACGCCCAGCCCCTGGCCTACGCCCAACGCGAGGGCCGGGCGCGCCCTTCTGGCCCACTGTGTGCGCCGCTACCGGCCGTCAGAATCACCATAGCTATGCTCTGCCACTAGATGCGCACATGCGCTCGTTTCCAACTCGTGCTCTTTCATGCACGCCATGAGCGCAACTGACTTCCAGCCTCTTACTTGAAGGATCCCCCACAATCGACACCTCTGGGCAGCCATGTCTTGGGCGGCGCCCCTGCGGAGCGCGTGCGTCCCCGCGCCAGGGACGCCTGCGCTGCGTCTTCGCCAAAGGACCGCGCGCGCCCCAAGAAGACGCGGCAAGAAAACACACGCGAACGCGTGAGTCGTCGCCTCCGATTTGTGCCAAGTCTGCACGACGTCCACCGGTGAGCCTGGCGCGACGGCCGCGCGGAGGCGAGCTGCGCCTACGGCGCGCTTGGTGCAGCTCTCGTTTTTGTAGGCGCTCAGGTGCCCCAGGGCGAGCTCCACCTAGTCGTCGGAGTTCAGGCGGGCATGCAGTGAGACGCCCTCGCTGCATTCTCCGAGAGCGAAGCCCACCGTCGTGGCTATGGCCAAGAGGCACCGCAGCGGCTCGCTCTGCTTGGACCCCTGGCAGCTCCTCTGCGGCCACTGCCTGACCGAGGGCGAACCTGCCGCACGAACGTTCCGATTGATCTCGCCTGCCGCCCTCTTGAAATTTGGGCGGCAGGCCGTGGGCCCAGGTGTCGACCCCACTCGTCGCGGCGAGGCCCGAGCCCGCGAAGCCGCCCGTGAACTTGCTCCTGGTGGCTTCGGAGCCCCTCAGCACTGCCTCGATGCTCTCCACGTCGGGGACGCCCGCGGTGTGCTCTCCTGCAAGCCCACAGGCCATCAGCGCGGCCTTCACTGCCGCATGGAAGAGCCCTCAAGCGCCGCGCTGGCGCACCCTCTGCCAGAAGCGTTGACCCCACCACGGGCCAGAGCTGGACTGGGCCGCGGAGGCCTCCCGCATTGTTACCAGCCTGGAACATATCCCTGTCCCTATGCTGGGCACCTCCTCATCACGATGGCAATCTCAGGGATTTTCTTATTTTTTGAGGGCGAATCCCTCAGATTGTCATCGCCTTTTGGCGTGCCAATCTTAGGGATAGGGATACGTTCGAGGCTGGTAACCCTGCTCCGCACTGCGGCCGCGGCGCGCAGGTGGCCGCGGCGGTGGGCTGGCCCTGCGCTCCAGCTCCGGGCGGCGCCCGGGCTGGCGGCGCCCAGGGGCGGGGCGCCCGCGGGCCCGCCCCGTCCTCGCCGATGCTGAAAGCGTGGAAGGCCAGCAGGCCCACCATCTGCGGCGGCCCAGCCGCTGGTGGTCCACCCGCCACTCCTCCTCCTCCTCCTCCTCCTCCTCCTCCTCCTCCTCCTCCTCCTCCTCCTCCTCCTCCTCCTCCTCCTCCTCCTCCTCCTCCTCCTCCTCCTCCTCCTCCTCTGTCCTCCTCCTCCTCCTCCAGACCGACTCTGCGAAGGGCGCGGGCGGCGGCAGGCCCAAGCCAGCAGGGGGCCCCCACTCGCCGCGGGCGGCGCCCCAGATGGCAGCGCGGCACCGCCGTTCACGGCCGCAGGCGGGGCGGCGGGGGGCTCCTCCCAGCTGGAGCACCGCGGGCTGAGCACGCAGGCGAGCCACCTCATCCGTCTCGCTGGACGTCGGCGGCAGCCGCCCGGCAGGCCTGCGCGCCACAGCGTAGCCACGATGCCAAAGGCCGCGTCGGCCACAGCGGGTCCCAGCCTGCGCACGGCCTCGCGCCCGCCCGCGGCGCTCCAGGCGGCGTGGCAGCCCAGGCCCGTGATGATGGCGGTGATCAGCAGCCACACGAGGGCCCACCAGCGGTTTGGCCCGCCCGGCACATCTGGGGCCGAGCCGACCTCGGAAGGAGCGGACTTCAATACTGTGTTGGGTGTGCCAAGCCCACAAAGCTTCATTAGAAGACCTTCATGACTGGATTGCCCCAGAAAACGATAGAGGAATGTGGCAAGGAGATCCTTCATTTCCACATTGAGTGGCACTCGCTGCTTTGAGTTCCTAGTCATCGTCAGCGTCGTCGTCGTCGTCGTCGTCATCGTCATCATCATCATCATCATCATCATCATCATCATCATCATCATCATCATCATCATCATCATCATCATCATCATCATCATCATAATCATCATCATCATCATCATCATCATCATCATCATCATCATCATCATCATCATCATCATCATCATCATCATCATCATCATCATCATCATCATCAGCATCAGCATCATCATCATCATCATCATCATCATCATCAGCAGCATCGTCAACTGCATCATCATCATCATCATCATCATCATCATCAGCATCAGCATCAGCATCAGCATCAGCATCATCGTCATCATCCTCACCACCACCAGCACAATGAGCATGATCAGCAGCATCATCATCATCATCATCATCATCATCATCATCGGCAGCATCAGCATCATCATCATCATCGTCATCATCAGAATCGTCAGCATCAGCATCAGCATCATCGTTAGCATCATCCTCATCATCAGCAGCAGCATACTCATCATCAGCAGCAGCATCAACATCAGCATCAGCATCATCACCATCATCATCAGCATCATCATTATCATCATCAGCATCATCATCGTCATCGTCATCGTCATCATCAGCATGAGCATCAGCATCATCATCAGCATCAGCATCGTCAACAGCAGCAGAAGCATCATCATCGCCATCATCAGCATCAGCATCATCATCGTCGTCGACGTCGTCTTCGTCGTCAGCATCATGGTCATCATCATCATCATCATCATCATCATCATCATCATCATAATCATAATCATCATCATCACCATCATCAAAAACAACAGCACCATCACCACCATCACCTTGTTCATCTGTTTCCGTCCTCCCTTGTCGTTCTCCGCCTCCTCCTCCTCCCACTCGCAGCGTCTTCCGTCTTTCCCATCTTCCTCCTCCTGCTCCTCCTCCTCCTTCTCTTCAGCATCATCATCGGCATCATCGTAAGCAGCATCACCAGCAGCGTCATCATCCATTCCCCATCTGCACCTGAGGCCCATCCTCCGAAGCGCACTTCTTCAAGATGTGCTCCACGATGAAGTCCGCGTTGCTGAGCGGCGCCGCAGGGGGCTTCGGCGGCTGCGGGGCGGGCTCGGGGAGGGCCAGAAGGAGGCGTCCTCGTCGTCCTCCTCCTCCACCTCGTCCTCTTCATCCTACTCCTCGTCGTCGCCATCATCATCACAATCGCCATCAACATCACCATCACCAGCATCATCATCATCGGCAGCATCATCAGCATCATCAACATCACCAACAACAACATCATGAGCATCATCAACATCATCATCGTCAGCATCAGCACCATCATCAACATCAGTAGCATCGTCATCACCGCCAACATCTTCAGCGGCATCAGCATCAGCATCAGCATCAGCGTCCTCAGCATCGTCATAATCATCGGTATCGAGGTCGTCGTCGTCATCGGCATCATCACCCTCCTCATCATCATTATCATCAGTCTCATCCGCATCACCATCATCAGCATCATCATCGGCGACGTCATCAGCAGTATCACCATCATCATCCATCAACAATAACACAATCCTCATGATCAACAACAGCAACATCGTCAACAACATCAGCGTCATCATCATCATCATCATCATCATCATCATCATCATCATCATCATCATCATCATCATCATCATCATCATCATCATCGCCATCGGCAACCCCATCGTCGACGTCGGGGTCGTCGTCGATACCGTCATCATCACCAACTGCCGCAACAGAGTTAGAAGCATCATCATCATCATCATCATCATCATCATCACCATCATCATCATCATCATCATCATCATCATCATCATCATCATCATCATCATCATCATCATCATCATTACCACCACCGCCGCCAACAAAGCCACCATCATCCTCCTTATCGTCATCAGCAGCAGCAGCACCTGCATTATCGTGATCATCATCCTCATCATCCTCATAGCCAGCGTCACCATCATCATGTTCTTCATCCTCTTCATCATTACCCTTCATCCGCATCACCATCATGATCAACAACCTCATCATCCTCATCATCATCAACATCATCATCAGCATCATCATCAGCATCATCACCATCATCGTCATCATAGCCCGCATCACCATGTTCACCAACAGAATACTCATCAGCATCATCAGCATCATCATCGTCCTCATCATCACCATCAGGAGCAGCAGCATCTCACCTTACTCATCACCCTCCATGCTCAATCATCCGTCATCCCTCCTCCCTTCTTCTTCCTCATCCAACCTCCGTTACTGTGCCCTCATGTTCCTCCCTCACCTCGGCTCCATCATTCGCATCCTCAGCATCATCATCAGCATCATCCTCACCATGATCATCATCGTCATGATCATCATCATCGCATCATATCATCACCACCATCCCTCCTGCACCTCTCTTCTCAGCCCAACTACGAGACCAACTACGAGCCAGCCAATCGACGAATTTGATATGAAGCGCTTCGACCTCGGTCATTGTTTGCACAGCCACCGACGGCAGAGGGTTCCTGCACGATTCAGCCAGTAGCGACTGGGATGTCAACAATTACGATCTCAACCGCTGCGAGTACAGCCAGCGTGCATTCTGACACGATATGGTGTTCGCCCACTGAGGGTAGCACCATTGCGAGTTCTACACCCTCATCGTCATCTTCCTTCCTATACTCTATACTACTCTGGCCAGCGTGAATTCCAGCACTGCCCAATCCTCGCTGCGAATGGTTCCGACTTGAGCTAATCCTCACCACTGCGAGAGCTTCCAACGAGAATTCCTTCACGACCCGGTCCGTGACTGCTCGGATTTCAGCTACCACGAGCCGAACCGCTGCGGGTACAACCAACGTGTGCTTCAGCTCGACTGGTCGCTCACGGATGTGATTTCAAGCGCTACGACTTCAATCACCAGGAGTACAACCAGCGAGAGATTCTAAGCGACCTGGTCTGCGTTCAGTGAAACTTGCACCACTACGAATTCTCAAGCATCCCGCCTCCCTCATCTTCATCCCTCCTCCACCTTTTCGTCCTCCTACTCCTTTTCTGGCCAGCGTTGTCTCACGCAATTCGCAGCCCTCGACCAATGCGAGCTTCGCAACTACGAGTCGAGTACACATGCGAGAAGTTCAAGCATGAGAAAGCCCTCGACAAATGAAATACCAACCGCCGCGACTTCAGTAAGGCGCACTACAGCCAGCGGGCCAACTAGACCTCGTCTGTGACTACTGGAATTTCAACCGCTACGAAAACACGCACGACATGGCCCTCGTCTGATGGGAGTTGGGTGACAGCAAACCCTTCATCCTCCCACCTCCCTCCCCCTTCTCCAGCCCCTCTTCTTGCCATCGCTCGGACGTCCACTCCCCGAGCATTCTTCGGTTTCGCGCGTGCATTTGTACCAGGGATGATCCAGGATAGCCCTCGCCGAGAAAAAATGTCCACGTCCGAGCGATGCCGAGTCTTCGCGCTCAGGCAGGAAGGGCGCAAATCAGGAGAGAAGGAAAAAGCAATAAAAATAACCAAAACAGGATATATATATATATATATACATATATGTATACACACACATTTTAAAACAAACAAGAAATGTCACACATAGAATGAATAATAAGAATAATAATAATAATATTTAAATAAATAAATATATATATATAAAAAATAAAAAAAAAAAAAAAAAAAAAAAAAAAAAAAAAAAAAAAAAAAAAAAAAAAAAAAAAAAAAAAAAACGCCGGCCGCGCAAGGAACCCAGATTCGGGGACGGATCGGGGGACTCAATTAGGGCCCCAAGAGAACCTCGAAGGCTGCCCGCAGAATGACCACGAGGGGCCCGAGAGAGGGCCCCGAGGCTCCTCCAGCGCATGATCCGCGAAAGCACGCATGGTGGATTCCTGGCGCGCGGAATGTTCGGTGGCAACCCATGGGAGCCTCCCGTACCATCTTGTCGTGTCTTGCGAATCGACGCTAGTCGACGCGAAATCGACGCCCATCGACGCGAAATCGGCGCTATCTCATCGACTCTAGACGCTGATCGACGCTAAAGACGGAAGCAAGAGGGTACACCAGGCTTCCATGATTTGCGACCGAAGGATCGGGAGCGGCCAAGAGGGGAGTGTCCAAGAGGGGGGGGTGCAAATCATGGCCGGCGGCACGTGCACGGCCCAGCGGGGGGGCCTGGGACGTAATGAAATAAGAGGAGGCGCCATGAAATCCGCCGACCCCTTGGGGTTCATCGGCGTGTGAGATGTTCCCCCTCCCCAAACCCCTCCCCCGGGAGCCCGGTCCGGTCGATTTGGAAAGGGGGGGGGGGTCGGGCCGGATCCCCCGGATGGGAACGGAGGTGGGGGGGGGGTCGGGCCGGATCCCCCGGATGGGAACGGAGGGGTCATCCGCTCCCGAAAATCGTGCAAAACCTTGTGAAAATCGTGCAAGGACTCCTCTGGTGGCCTCGACATGGCTCTGGGACGCCCAACGAGCGCTCCAAGCCGCCCAAGGTGGCCCAAAGAAGGGCCACGAGGCGCCCTCGACGGCAGAAGAAGCCCCCACGAGCCCCCCCGAGGGCCTCCGAGATGCGTTCCACGAGGGTCTCTAGATGCAAAAATTGGCCCATTCCCTTCGTGAAACGCACATTTTTCAAAAATTCGGCTTCGGGCCTTTCCGATGCTCCCCGACGGCCCAAGAGGCCCCCAAACCCGCTCCCAGACAGCCCCAGGGGCCTCGCAGAGGGTGCCCCACATACCCCTAGAGGGCCCCAAGACGGGCCAACAGGCCCAAGAGGGCTCCGAAAACGGCCCCAAGAGCGCTCCAGGAGCGTCCCGAGTGGCCTCCACAAAGCTCCACACGGTCCCAGACGGTCCAAGAGCGATCACAAACATCGACGACGGCCTCCCGACGGCTCAACAGGCCCCCAAGACGGCCCAAGAGGCATCCAAGATTCGCCCCGAGAGGCCCTCTAGACGCAAAAAATCGCCCGTTCCCTTCGTAAAACGTATTTTTTACACGTGCGCCTTTTGGGGTGCCCCCCGCTCCTGGACGGCCCCAGAGCCCCCCAAACCCGCTCCCAGACGGCCCAAGACGCCTCCAAGAGGGTTCCCCATATTGCCCTAGAGGGCCCCAGGACGGGCCAACAGACGCCCAAGACGGCCCAAAAGGGCTCAGAAAACGGCCCCGACAGCGCTCCAGGAGCGCCCCGAGTGGCCTCGAAGAGAGCTCCACATGGTCGCCGACGGTCCAAGAGCGATCAAAAACGCTGACGACGACCTCCAGACGGCCACAGAGGCCCCCAAGACGCCCCAAGAGGCATCCACGATGCGCCACAAGAGGGCCTCTAGACGCACAAAAACGCCCGTTCCCTTAGTAAAACGTATTTTGTTTCATGCACGCGCGCCTTTGGGTGCGCTCCCCGCTCCTGGGCGGCCCCAGGGCCCCCCAAGACCGCACCAAGACGGTCCAAGAAGCCTCCACGAGGGCCCCGCGACAGCCCAAGAGGGCGCCAAGACGGGTCAAGAGGGGCCGAGGACGGCCCAAGAGAGCCCCGAAGACGGCGCGCGCGCGCGCGACTCGCGGTCAGATTCCTCGCAACTTGCGTTGCTCCCCGCCGTGCTCGTCACTTGCTTCCGCAGGGCGTTTCGGCGGGTCTCTTCGAGGCGCCCGTCCCGCCTTATAGCACTTGGCGCAAACCACCAGATTGCCTCGGTGGAAATAATTATTCTTCTGGTCTTTCGAAACTTCGCCATCTGCCTTTGCCCGTGGCACGCTCGGCACACCACCGAGCGATGGGCCGAACCCTTCTTGAAGAAGGCGTTCACTTGCTTATCTGTCAGATGCGTCCTGTCCGTGAATTCTCGCTCTTTCCCATCTGCTTCTTTCGGGCACGCGGAGCACGTGAGCACTCGCGACTGATTGCGTTCTTCCTGGCACGCGCGGCACATGACTGGGCGATGGTCCGAACCCTTCGCGAGAAAGTGCTCCACTTGCTTATCTGTCAGATGCGTCCTGTCCGTGAACTCCCGGCCTCTTCCATCTGCTTCTGTCGGGCACGCGGAACACCTAAACACCCGCGAGCGTTTGTGATGCGCGTCGCAGTCGCGACATGTCACTGGCCTATGGCCTGCGCCCGTCTGATAATAGTGCTTGGTTTGGTATGCTGTCAGATGCCTCGCGTCCGTGGTTTCCCGCCCTCGGGCCCTGGCCGAAGGCCCCACCGGATCCACCTGACCCCGAAATCCCCCAGATCGCCTCCAGGTCGCGCCAAGAGGGTCCACCAAGCGACGGGACGACCCGCGAGAGCTCCAGGACGGCTCCCGAGAGGTTCATGGCGCGCCAAAACAGCCTCTGAGGACGCCGAGACGGTTCCGCTTAAGGTCAGGAAGGGCCAAGATAGCTTCACAATGGCCTGAAACGATTGAAGGTCACCCCACGGCCGCCCCTGACGGTTCCAAAAGACACCGCAAAGCAGTTCTGAGGTCACCAAGGGCATACCACAGTCCTCGGCAACAGATGGCGACGGCCAAGACGACCGAAAAGAACGCCCAGAGCGCCCCATGACAGCCCAAGAGAGGCCGATGACAGCCCAAGAGAGCCCCAAGACAGCCCAATACTGCCACAGGACGGCCTAAGGGGCCCCAAGACAACCCAAGAATGCCCCCAGAATGGCCCAGGGGCCTCAGACCACCCAAAGAGGCGACCAGACCACTGCGCGATTCTTCATAAGGGGTCGGCGGATGTGGCGTAAGCCTGAAGAATCTGCGGAGATATCATGGCCCGCGCCATGATATCCACCCCCCCTAGTCATCCCCCCCCTCTTTTCCGCCCCAGAAAGGAATGCGCCAGCGGAGGAGCCAAAACGTCGGGACAGCTCGGGCCGAGGCGCGGCCAGAAGCCGGGGCAAAACCCCGGAGCTAGGGCCACAGCGCGGGCCGAGGAGCGGCCCGAGCTCCCGGCTCTCCTGCCGGGAGGGCCCGGCGCGCTCTGCGGGAGGGGGTCGGGCCGGAGTGGCCCGAGAGCCTCCTCCTCCTCCTCCTCCTCCTCCTCCTCCTCCTCCTCCTCCTCCTCCTCCTCCTCCTCCTGCTCCTCCTGCTGCTCACGGCTGAAAAAGACGATGTCTGCCTCCTCCTCCTCTGCTCCTCCTCCTCCTCCTCCTCCTCATCCTCCTCCGCGTCCCCCTCCCTCCTCCTCCTCCTCCTCCTCCTCCTCCTCCTCCTCCTCCTCCTCCTTCTGCACCTCCTCCTCCTCCTCCTCCTCCCCTCTTCCCCCAATCGCCCCCCCCGGATCCCGACACGCCGGGAGCCAGGAGTTCGGGGCGGAGGTCGGGCCGGGCATCGGGCCGAGGCCGCGGTCTTCCCGGCACCGAGAGCCAGGCGCCGCACGTGTGCGATGTGGTATAGGATCTGCCGTGGTGTGGTCTCGCCAGCGCTCGGGCGTCCGCTCCCCGTGCACTCGTCGGCTTCGGTCTCGGGGCGAGAGGATCCAAGGTGCTCCTCGAAGGCGAACAGCGATGTCGAGGGGGATGTGCCCTGCTCGGCTGCGAGACGGTCGAGAACTCTTGCTTCGCGTGTCGCGGCGGCGGCCTCGGCGACATGCTGCGCCCTGCGAGCGGGCAGCGTGTCGCTGCGCTCCGCGGGGCGGGATGCGCGGAGAGGCTCGGGACAGTGACGCTAAGGGGGGCCAGGAGGTGGACAACGTCGTCGCGCCGAAGCACGGTGGGCCAGAACCAGCGGCACGACACGCTCAGCCGAAGTCCCCCACCGTACAGGGCAGTTTTTAATACATAGGAGTTTGAAACATAGAGTACTTTTTCATACATGATTAGTGTATGGATAAATTTATGCAGGAACTCATCGTTGCTTTTAATGCTAAATCCCTGCATGTTTAATACATGATCCGCACGCGGAGCATGTATTAAAAACGCCAGTGTATGCTGTGACATGATGTGGTGTTGAGCACACCCCAACGGACAAGAGTAACCAATACCCCTAGCTGGGGTCGCGCCAAGTTTATGCTCAAATGTCGCGCAGCGTCCGCACTGGTACGGCCAAACCGATCAGCAGATTTAGGGCTCGCATGTGGTTGCAGATCGACGCCGGACCGAGATCGGGTTTAGAACCGAATCCTGCCAAACGCAACCCGCCAGACCAAGCATCCTCCCTTGCCTCATCCTTTTCTACGGGAGCATCTGAAACCACTGCGGACACCGTACATCAATAAAAGAGGCGCCAGGGCGAAGTACAGATGCAGGAAGGCCGGCCAGGAAACCATCGGATCCATGACCGTCGCCAGAAAGTGGTGAGCCCCATCCTGCTTTCCATCTTTTCTCCCTGCCCTCCTCCACGAGACGCCGAGCAGGATGTGCGATAAGCCGGCGCAACAGAAAAACGCCGCGGCTCAAGAAGCAGGCAGCTGAAGATGTGGTAGTTCCTCGTCGTACAAGGCCTCGACTGGGAGCAGGGAGCTGGCGAGAAGGGGGGAGGTAGGGGGAGGATGATGCAAAAGTGGGGAAGAGGAGACGGTTTCAACACGAGGGACAATTGTGGTCAATCACATGAGGTACCAGAGAAGCACGCGCGCGCCATGTTTCAGTGTATATGTTTCCGTCGCCGAGCGCACAGCACGCAAGAGGTCTACAGCGTGCTAGGGGATAGCACAGACCACAGCAGCGACGCATCGATCCCATATACAGCTGTAACTCGCCCATAGTACATATTTCCATGCCTTCCTCATCCACTTCTTCCCCCTACTCTCCCGTTTCGCCCTCACCCTGATCATCACCACCAACCCTACGACCATCCTCATCGTCACCGTCATCACCACCACCATCCACCCTCATCATCATCATCATTATCCTCCTTTTCCTTTTCCTCCCCCTCAATCATCATCCTCATCATCGTCATCAGCAGCATCCGCATCATCATAATCATCATCATCATCATCAGCAGCATCATCATCATCAGCATCATCATCAATAACATCAACATCATTATCAGCATAATCATCATCAGTATCCCCATCCTCATCCTCATCCTCGTCCTCATCATCCTCCTCTTCATCATCATACTCATCATCATACTCATCACCATCATCACCATCATCGTCATCATCATCACCATCATCGCCACCACCATCAGCATCATCAACACCATCACAAGAATCACCATTATCTGCATCATCAGCAGCAATATCATCATCAACAGTATCAGTATAATCAGAATCGTACTCATCATCGTCATCATCGTCATCATAATCAGGATCATCGCCGCCCCCGTAATCATGAACATCAGCATCAGCAGCAGCATCATCAGCATCATCAGCAGCATCATCACCATCATCCACAGCATCAGCATCATCCTCATCCACATCCTCATCCGCATCATCAGCAGCATATGCATCATGCATCATCATCAGCATCATCATCAGTAGCATGACCATCATCATCGTCACCCCCATCGTCACCATCATCATCACTGTCACGATCGCCATCAACAGCATCATCACCATCAGCATCACAATCGCCAACCTCATCACCAGCACCATCACCATTACCGTCGCCATCATCATCATCAGCATCAGCATCAGCATCAGCATCTGCTTCATCATCAACAAAATCATCAGCAGCAGCAGCAGCATCCTCGTCCTCATCATCATCCTCACCCTCATCCTCCTCCTCACCACCACCACCACAACACTCATTATCCGCCGACCCCTTGGGGATCATCGGCGTGTGAGATGCTTCCCCCTCCCCAAACCCCTCCCCCGGGAGCCCGGTCCGGTCGATTTGGAGGGGGGGGGGGGTCCGGCGCGAGCGGGGGGGGTCCGGGACGAGCGACTCACGGGGCTTTTCCGGGCCCAAGAGGGCCTCAAGACGGGCCAAGAAGCCCCCAAGAGGCCTCCAAGACGGCCCACGAAGGCTCCGAGACGCCAAACGACCGGTCCAAGACGCCCACGATGGCCCCAAGACGGGCCAAGAGGTCTCCAAGACGGCCTCCGAGGTCCCAAACAAGCCTCCCAAGAGGGCCCAAAGAGTCTAAAATTGTTGATTTTCCCGAGTGTTTTTCGACGTTTCTTGCTTTCCCGCCTTTCCGGCTTCCCGACGCTCCAAGACGGCCAAAGAGGCCCCAAAGATAGCCCCAAGATGGCCCAAGAGGCCCCCAAGACGGCCTCCAGACGGCCCAAGACGGCCCCAAGACGGCCCAAGAGGTCCCCAAGACGGCCCAAGAGGGCCGATTTGGAGGGGGGGAGGGGGCCGGGACGAGCGCAGCACGGCCGGGACGAGCGGTTCCAGGGCTTTTCCGGGCCCAAGAGGGCCTCAAGACGGGCCAAGAAGCCCCCAAGAGGCCTCCAAGACGGCCCACGAAGGCTCCGAGACGCCAAACGACCGCTCCAAGACGCCCACGATGGCCCCAAGACGGGCCAAGAGGTCTCCAAGACGGCCCCCGAGGTCCCAAACAAGCCTCCCAAGAGGGCCCAAAGAGTCTAAAATTGTTGATTTTCCAGAGTGTTTTTCGACGTTTTTTGCTTCTCCGCCTTTCCGGCTTTCCGACGCTCCAAGACGGGCAAAAAGGCTCCAAAGATAGCCCCAAAATGGCCCAAGAGGCCCCCAAGACGGCCTCCAGACGGCCCAAGACGGCCCCAAGACGGCCCAAGAGGTCCCCAAGACGGCCCAAGAGGGCCGACTTGGAGGGGGGGAGGGAGCCGGGACGAGCGCAGCACGGCCGGGACGAGCGGTTCCAGAGCTTTTCCGGGTCGAAGAGGGCCTCAAGACGGGCCAAGAAGCACCCAAGAGGCCTCCAAGACGGCCCACGAAGGCTTCGCGCGCTCCAACCATAGCCCCAGTACCCGCGGTCCCGTAAACTTCCAACCCCAAGCGCACACACACGTCGATCGTGTCGTGGCTCCAGAATACGTCCACCGTGGGGCCCAGTGGGAAGATTCGCATGCAAGTATACCCCATGCCGGCACACCCTTTGCACGCGCCGTGGCCTCGCACATGGCCAAGTTGACCCATAATGACTCCTGGACAGTCCCCAAAAAAAACTCCCGACCGCTACCGAAACGGCTCGAAGACATTCCCGAGCCCAACCTGGCTCCATTATGCCTCTCAGATGGCCCCAGATGAGACCACGACCGCCCGCGGTGTCGCCGTCCGCTCGGACACCCCCGCGGAACTGCCCGAGACCCTCTGGCAGTGGCGGCGAACAGACACCAAACAAATATCACTCGCCTTTTCACCCCTTCGCAGCTTCTACTGCCCCCCGATTGGCATAAACAAGGGGTCGGCGGTGTGGCGTAAGCCTAAGATAATCATTATTGTCATCGTCGCCATCGTCCTCGTCATCGTTCTCATCATCATCCTCGTTATGGTCCTCATCTTCCTCGTTATCCTCATCAGCATCCTCGTGATCCTCATCATCCTTATCTTCATCACCAGCATCATCCTTATCATCGTGGTCATCGTCCTCGTCATCGTCCTCATCATCCTCCTCATTATCCTCATCCGCCTCCTCTTCATCATCAGCATCATCCTTATCATCGTCGTCATCGTCCTCGTCATCGTCCCCATCATCCTCCTTATCATCGTCCTCCTCCTCCTCACCACCACCACCATCATCATCGCCGTTATCGTTCTCGTCCTCGTCCTTATCCTCACTCTCATCCTCGTCCTCATCCTCCGCATCCTCCTCAGCATCCTCCTCAGCATCCTCCTCAGCATCCTTGTCCTCCTCCTCCTCCTCCTCCTCCTCCTCCTCCTCCTCCTCCTCCTCCTCCTCCTCCTCCTCCTTCTCATCGACCCCCTCCTCCTCAGCATCCTCCTCCTCCTCCTCCTCCTCATCGACCCCCTCCTCTCGCAGGGCCCGGCGTGGGCGACGACGTCCGACCCGCCCGCGTCTGCCCAGAGCCGCCCCTCGCCCCCGCTCGGGACGAGCTCAGGCGGCGCTGGCGGCCGCCCGCAGCTCCTGGAGCCCGGCCGACGGGAGTAGGGGAGGGCCTCCTGCTCCTCCTCATCCTCCTCCTCCTCCTCCTCCTCCTGCTCCTCCTCCTCCTGCTCCTCCTCCTCCTCCTGCTCCTCCTGCTCCTTCTCCTCATGCTCTTCCTCCTCCTCCTCCTGCTGCTGCTGTTTCTCCTTCTCCTCCTCCTTCGTTTCCTCCTCCTCCTCCTCCTCCGCCTCCTCCTCCTCTTGCCTCGTGCCTGCCTTGGGGGGTGAGTCCATTGAGGTACCCCACTGGCAACTGAGAAACTGGACCACCTTCATCAGTTTTTGCCACCTCAGGAATCATGGGCGCCATCTGGAAACTGAGGCCGCAACAGGAGGTGGACTCAATGTTCTGATCATTCAGGCCAAGCCTTGAGATCAGGAGGAAGTTTCCCTGCCAACAAGGCCGACCCCACCCTCCGCCCATGATCAGTGAGGCCTGGCACACACGTTCTCCCCAACTTCAGCAGCTTGCCTCTCAAGGGAACACCTGAACCTCCACAGATGAATCGTGGCAGGGCGGCCTGGGCAAGGCCGATCGGAGGAAAGTCTCTCTCACACCTCCGTCGGACTGAAGACAATCAGCGCAGCCCCAAAACCTCCTGCCTTCTGCTCCACAGTGTGCGAAGACTGTTCGACAAGCTGGGCCAGACGAGCTCCTTTTGCCTGGCGAGCAAGGGCGAGGGAAACTTTGGCCTCTTCCTAAAAGTTGCCATTAGACGCGGCTCCATACAAGGCAGGGGCTTGTTGGACTAGGGCCATCGATACCACCATAAGGGAATCTAAAACTGTACCAACCAAAATATCTGCAAGCGCCCCCAGGGAATGCAACAGCTACTCCTTCTCATCAGCTAGAAGTCTCGGAAGCTTCTGGACTCGTACCAGAGCTTCTTTCAAGGCAGTGGCTGCGTTGCCTAGGGCTTCCGAATTCCTGACAAGCCCGGCCCAGGAGCTGAGACGGGTATGGAGAGCAGACCATATTTATCAATTAGACCTGTCCGCCAACCAGCACTGCGTTTGAGTCCCAACGTTAGAAGCCCGCTGCGCTGCGATGTGATACCTTCGATTCATGTCCGCAGCGTCGGAAAAGCTTGTGATGCCGCTGCTGGCGTTGAAGAACTCAGCTGTCAGACAGAAACTCATGTAGGCCTGACCTACGTCTCGCGAAAGTGCACGAGCTTGGTCCCGCCGATGGGCTTCCATACCTCTTTGGATCAGTGGGGCCACCCTTTACGCATGGAAGTTCCAGGGAAGATCTGGACCCTGGACCTGCACCAAAGGAGGAGGCTGCGTGAGGACCCAGTGGAGCTGCTCAAACTACAACAACCGTGAGTCCCCAGAAGGCCCGTGTGCGGAAGGGACCACGGGGAGCAGGAACCCCACTGAAGCGGCAGCGTGGTGCCGAGCGCCTCCGATCACGGACAGAAATCGATGGTCCTGGCTCCACCAGGGGCCTCCTCAGGTGCTGCTCGAAACACGCCGTGGAGGTAGGTGTGGCTGCCGCTCTCGGCGACCTCGTCAATCTCCATGTCCCAGTCACCTGCGATGACGTATGGCTTGCCGTGCGAGCGAACATAACCTGCAACTTCTGCCAAGACGATGGTGTTCTCTCCCTGGAGGCCAAAGCCTGTGACCGAGTAGAGCGATACAAAAAACAAGTCGATGTACCTCATGCGGACGGTCTGGCTGGTCCACTGGGTCTGCATGATGGTGGGCCTCTCGCCCTGAACTGCACACTTTAAACTCAAGCTAGAACGGAGCATGCTGGAGACATCTCCTGGCCATGAGCCATCTTCCACCATGAAAACCTCCGAGAGCAGTTCCAACTGCACCCTGAGAGGTAACCGACCAGCCACATCGGTTCAGCCTCTTGATCGCCTGCACGTGCTGGGGGGGGGGGCATGCAGGTGGTGCTCCGCCATCATGATCGTGTCCGAAACGAAACAGGCTCCGCCATCCTGGCTAGGGTAATCCCACGCCTTCTGACCCCACGACGTGGCACTGGCGAAGTAGCAGCGATACTGATCTCCAGAGCTCCTCGTCAAAGCCAGCTGCTGCCCAGCTGGGCTCGAAGAGGAAGGAGGCCTGGTAGCCAACGACGATGTTGGCGACTTCAACTGTCCCTCCACCTGGCATCCAGGATGTACCCGTGCCCGCTGAAGCGGATGGCGCGCTCTCGTGGGCTCCTCAGGCTTCGCAGGGCCAGTGAGTGCGCCGCTCGACCTGGCAATCGACGATGATGTTGGTGATTTCTGCTGTCCCTCCATCTGGCTTCCAGGAGAGGCCCGTGTCCGCTGCAGCGGAGGGCGCGCTTTCATGGGACCTCTGACCAGGTTGCTGAAGAAGGGCTGGTAATCGAGGAAGACGAACTGGTACCCAACCTTGCCGTTGAACCTGGATGCTGCTTATCGCCATAAGTTGTAGTGACCTTGCCCACAGCACCAGGGGACAGGGCTGCGTGCGAATGTGTGTGCCATGATTTGCATGACCTGTATTCTCGAGCCTCATCGAACGCAGATGGGGATGAAGATGGCGAAAGGGAAGCCGTCGCCGAAGAGAAAATTGCTAGGCCCTTATATGACGGGGTGGGCCCCATACCCCGAGATCAGCCTCTTCCTCCTCCTCCTTTTCCTCCTCCTCCTCCTCTTCCTCCTCCTTGTTGTCCTCCTCCTCCTCCTCCTCCGCATCGGGAGACGGCTTGTCATCCCGAGACACTTCTTCACGGCCCCAGGGCCCCGCGAGGGCTCCCAGAGGCTGAGAAACTGGCGGGAGAAAACCAGCCCTGAGCTTTGCTCAGACGTCGGTCGGCGACCAGCCCAGGGGGGAAGTGAGAGGTGGCGGGCCCTGTCCGAAGGCTCGGATATTCCCCGGCCTTCCGAGAAGTTGTCTGACCATTCCCCGAAGGCGCGGAAAACTTCGCAGAGAACGCGAGGGCTTCTAAGAGGACCCGCCGCCTTCTGAAAAGGCCTTTGCTTTTTCGCTTCCCCCCCTCGTTCGCCGCCGAATCGGAAGTTCGACCACGCGCAAAGGTGACCCTGCGTAACATCAACCTTTGGTGCGCGGCTTTTTGGCGGCCACGGGGGGACCAAACACAATCGCGCAAGACGCTACTGCCGCATCGCGTTCGGCGATCGGAAACCCCATTGGGCCCGCACTTACGGTTACTCCGGCGAAAGGTCACTCTTACGTGCAATAGAAAGGTCTGGGCGTTTGAGCGATCCTTCAAAAGCCGCAGGGCTCGCGCAGTCGAGCCGGCCATGGGGCGCTTGCCGGCGGCGGCCGCGCCCTCCGCCGCAGCCTCGGCGAGGTCCTCGAAGGCCGTCGCCTGGCACGCCCGCATCCGCCGCCGCCGTCGTCGACGTCGTCGACGTCGTCGCGCGAAAAGGAGAAGGAAGAGGAGGAGGAGGAGGAGGAGGAGAACGAGGAGAAGGAGGAGGAGGTGGAGGAGGAGGAGGAGGAGGGGAAGGATGACAAGCTAGGCGCGATCACGTCATATCTGACGCCCTACCCCTCCCCCCCACATTTTACCATGGCGTCGAGATCCTCTCTATTCGCACAGTCGGATGTCGAGCAGGGCAATGATCGCGAGAGAGTACGCGATGCATACTAAGGTACGGCACGGCATGGCGTAGAAGAGCACGGCAGAGCGTAGCATACCATAGCATAGCGTGGCATTGCACGGTGAAACATTGCATCACCAAGCATTGCAACACAAAGCATGGCATCGCACAGCGGCGCAGAACACAACACCGCACAGCATGTCATGGCATGGCGCCGCGTTCCTTGGAGAGTAAGTGGATCGTCTTCGAGCGGTCTGGGCAGGTCTGGAGTCGTGGTTCCATGTCTAGCTCCTTGGGCTCCCCGAGCAGCTCCACACAAGGCGGGGCTGATGGAAAGCACCCGCTGGCTCTGGTTTCAGAATCGCCTTTTCGAAACAGACACAGGGCTCCCGCTTCATACTTCCTGAGAACGACGACGCCCCAAAGCGGGGGGCTTCTGCGGCCCACCAAAAAAAAAAAAAACGAATCGACACCGAATGTGTGCATCATTTCAGATGTTTTTGTTTCGGGGGGGGCGGGTAGGGGGGGGGGGGGGGGGGGGGGGCATTTTCTAAATTTGGGGGCCCATGTGGAAAGAACCGAAAACGCTGGCGCTGCAGCGGGAGCACTATATGGAACAATCAGAGGCGCAGAAACGGGACCAGCGCTTCAGCGGAAGCAACATTTTGAAAAAAAACAACCCCACCACACACACACACAACCACACACACACAAAAAAAACGAAAACCCTACTCCTGGGAATCCGGTGCAAAAAACAGTACGCGGAGGGGGGCCGGCCGGACGTCATCAGGGGAGAGAGGAGAATAGTATTCATACTGTGTAAGTGTGGAGAGGGAGAGGAGAGAAAGAGTATTGTTTGAGTGGAGGAGGCGCCGCTTCGACGGGCAGTGGGGAGCCCGCGTGGGGTGGGCCAATCCCGTGATGCCAGACGGAGAACATGTTTGAAAGAAAACAAAGACCCTACCAATGCCGGGAGGCGAAACTTATTTGAATATGCCAAGGGACATTCCAAGAGATATCCATCACTGCAGGGTGCGGGACATGTTTGACATATACCAAGAGCCCCACCAATGCCAGTAGGTGAACTGGTTAGGAAAGAAATCAGAGACTCCCACCAATGCCAGTAGTTAGGGGAAGGCGCTTGCAATATATCTCATCCCCAAGACTCCCTCCAATCCCGGTTGCCGAACATTTTTGAAGTAGGTCTATGCTGCTCATCGCGCTCTGAATCCAGTAGAGCTTTGTCCACCAGCATGCCCTCACGCTGCTTCGTGCTACAAGGGTCGGAAGTCTCGCGGGCATCATGCGCGCTCACCCGCGGAGGCCCACCGTCAGGGTGAATTTTGAGCATTCGGACATCACCCTCGAGGACAAATGCCACCAGCCCGACTCGACCGATGTACTCCGCCTCGGCCAGCACCACGTAGCGACCTACAAATAGCTCCACCGGCTACGCGGAACGCTGACACATCTCTGCCAACGATACCACCATCTCGCAATCGCCCTCAGACTCCATGTCCCGACTCTTGAAACGGAGCTCCGCGACACTGAGCTGCAACACCATGAAGAGGAGCAGCAATACCATGGGAAGAACTAGTCGGCCCCGTAGCCTTCGCGCCGTACAGTATCACCAGCCGCCGCACCAGCTCCTCGTGCAAACTCTCTGCCAGGGAGAACATGCCCACGAATAGGAGGGAGCGCACGTTCATCAGCAGGGGTTGGTAGTCGCAGGAGGTGAGATTGAACGTGTCGTACCTCGGATGCGGTATTATATGCGTGTGTCCCAAATTTGCATGCAATGCGGAATGGCAAGACATAACAGAACTTATCCCATGACTTATCACATGTATGCGAACCCGTGATCAGTACCATCTCGCCATGCAGGTAAGACGTTGGAGCATCTACTCTAGCGCAAAACCCGACGGTTTTGTCGAGATCCCAGCCAGACTTCAGAAATGTGGGTTATCTGATCATCACCTGCCGTAGCTCCAGAAAGCTGTACCTCAGGCTCAGGATACACCTCCGCAGCCTGGCCTCCAGGGTGATCAACAGCGGCTTCTCTGTTGAAGGGGAACGGCGGCACTACGGGCAGTAATTCAGGAAGTACGGCTCGTCCATGACCATCGTCAGGCGCACCAGCACGTGGATGCTTACGCCGCGGCCCAAGGCCTGCAGAAGACCATGGATCGGCAGCACCATCCTCATGCCGAGGATCTCGTCCCCGTCGGCGCCGACCGCCAGGACCTCCATCATCGCCAGGATCCTTATGATGTCCATCGTGATCCTCGTCGCCACCATGGTCATCAGGGTCGTCCCTATGATATCCTCCGTGCTGTTGCGGTGCCACTGTGAGGATGAATGTGCAGTGCGAGGCGCCACTGGGCTTCCGACGGCCATGACCCACAACTAGGAAGCTGCCCGGGCTTTGCATCAAGTGCGGATGAGCTGGCCAGCCGCGAAGCTCTGTATGCCCTCGCCATGCTCCTGCTACAATATTAGATGCTCATTCTGGGGACCTTCCTGGAGCCACTCGCTCCACTCGTGCGTCGAAGCTGCGTCGAACCTGAGTCGAACCTGAGTCGAACATGAGTCGAACCTGAGTCGAATCTGAGTCGAACCTGAGTCGAACATGAGTCGAACCTGAGTCGAACCTGAGTCGAACCTGAGTCGAACCTGAGTCGAACTTGAGTCGAATCTGAGTCGAACAGATCCATTAGGTGGGCCCCAGGAAGGTCCCCAAAACGAGCATCGAAACAATATGATGTGGAGCACCACTCTGTTGACGTGCGCGTGCAGCCCGAAGCCGCAGCGCCGTCTGGCCGCCGGCCCAGGCCAGCCGAGCGAGCCGCGGAGGCCATCGGCCGCGGGAGGAGGAGGCGCAGCTGCGCGGGAAGGAGGAGGAGGAGGAGGAGGAGGAGGAGGAGGAGGCGCAGCTGCGCGGGAAGGAGGAGGAGGAGGAGGAGGAGAAGCGAGGGCGCCGGGGCTTGGCCCAGAACCGTCCGCAGCTGCGAGCTCCGAGGAGGAAGGGGCAGGAGGAACGAGGGAGAGAGGAGTGAAAAGAACAAGAAGGGAAAAGAGAAAGAGGGAGTGAAAGAGTGGGGAGGGGGAATGGGAAGGAGGGGAGGAAGGCCGCCAGACTCCCACTATTTGGATTCCTCGGGGTTCCTCTGGATTCCCTGGAACTCTCTTGCCTTGCCTTGCTTTGCTGATTTGCTTTGATTTGCACTGCACTGCACTGCACTGCACTGCACTGCACTGCACTGCACTGCACTGCACTGCACTGCATTGCATTGCATTGCATTGCATTGCATTGCATTGCATTGCATTGCGCTGCGCTGCGCTGCGTTGCACTGCACTGCACTGCACTGCACTGCACTGCCTTCTGCTTGGCCTTGCATTATCTTGCGCTGCACTGACCTGTTGTGCTCTGGAGGTCGTTGCGGCGCCTGACCCTGCTTCCCACCGCCCTTCTGCGGAAGGACCTGCTGCGGCAGGAACGACGACCCCAAGTTGGCAAGGGGTCGCGCCGGCCTCGTTTCCGAAGGCGCGGCCGCGAAGAACCCAGGCGCCCGACGCCGCGAGAAAGGACGACGCCGGGAACAACCACAAGAGCATACGGCAGCCGTCGCAACCCGCGTTTCCCAATCCCCCCCTTTGTCCGACCCGACGGGGGATGAAGACGAGGGGGCGGAGAAGGAGGAGGAGAAGGATGGTGGAGGAGGGAGGGAGGGGGAGGAGTAAGGGACGAGGATGCGGAAGGAGGAGGAGAACGAGGAGAAGGAAAGGAAGTAGAGGAGGGAGCACGAAGAACGAGGGGTAGGGAGGAGGAGGAGGAGCAGCAGGAGGAGGAGGAGGACGACGACGACGACGACGACGAGGAGGACGACGAGGAGGACGACGAGGA
>CAUYUJ010020115.1:584351-586539 GCA_963575745.1 Prorocentrum cordatum | reverse complement strand
TCATCATCACCACCATCATCATCATCATCATCATCATCATCATCATCATCATCATCATCATCATCATCATCATCATCATCATCGTCATCGTCATCGTCATCGTCATCATCATCATCAGCAGCAGCAGCATCATCAGCATCATCATCAGCATCATCATCATCATCAGCAGCAGCATCATCATCATCCTCACCACCACCACCACCAGCATCATCATCAGCAGCAGCTCATCGGCATCATCAGCATCATCAGCATCGTCAACAAGAGCATCATCATCATCATCATCAGCATCAACAGCATCATCAGCATCAACAACAGCAGCATCATCATCAGCAGCAGCATGGGCAGCATCATCATCAGCATCATATGCAGCATCATCATAATCATCATCATACGCATCATCATCATCCTCATCCGCATCCGCATCCTCATCGTCAGCATCATCATCATCATCATCATCATCATCATCATCATCATCATCATCATCATCACCATCACCACCATCACCACCATCACCATTATCATCATCAGCATCACCGCTATCATCATCAGCAGCACCATCATCATCAGCAGCAGCATCAGCAGCATCATCATCATCATCATCGTCATCATCATCAGCTACATCATCAGCATCAGCATCAGCATCATCAACATCACCATCATCAATCATCAGCATCAGCACCACCATCAGCAACATCATCCGCATCACCGCTATCATCATCAGCAGCATCATCACCAGCAGCATCAGCATCATCATCATCAGCATCATCATCAGCTTCATCATCAGCATCAGCATCAGCATCATCATCATCATCATCATCAATCATCAGCATCAGCAGCATCATAGTCATCATCATCAGCAGCAGCATCATCAGCATCATCATCACCATCATCATCAGCATCAAAATCAGCATCATCATCAGCATCAGCACCATCATAATCCTCCTCCTCATCATCAGCCTCATCATCATCAGCAGTATGCTCAGCATCAGCAGCATCATCAGCGTCATCATCAGATTCATGATCAGCATCATCAGCAGCAGCGTCATCATCATCATCAGCATCAGTATCATCATCAGCATCATCAGCATCAGCATCGTCATCATGCTCATCATCCTGGTCCTCCTCGTCCTCATCGTCATCGTCATCAGCATCATCATCAGCAGCATCATCAGCATCAGCATCATCATCAGCATCATCATCATCCAACTCCTCCTCCTCCCCCTCCTCCTCGTCACCATAATCAGCTCATCAGCATCATCATCTTCATCGGCATCATCATCGTCATTTGCATCATCATCATCATCAGCAGCAGCAGCAGCAACATCAGCATCATCATCCTCACCATCATCGTCATTTGCATCATCCTCATCATCATCAGCAACAGCATCATCATCAGCAGCAGCAGCATCCTAATCCTCATCATCATCATCATCATCATCATCATCATCATCATCATCATCATCATCATCATCATCATAAGCATCATCCTCATCCTCATCCTCATCATCAGCAGCAACTTCATCATCGGCATCATCATCAACATCAACATCATCATCCTCATCATCAAGATCCTCATCCTCATCATCATCCTCATTCTCATCCTCATCCTCATCATCCTCATCATCATCCTCATCCCCATCCCCCCCTGCTGTCGTCTGTCTAACTACTTCATCCTCATCCTCATCCTCATCCTCATCCACATCCCCCCTGTTTCTGGGGCAACGGACTCTCCCGCAAGTACTTCGCCGATGACCGTTTCAGCCTGTAGCGAGTTTGGAAATACTCCTTCGTCTGTCCTCCTACTCCTCCTCCTCCTCCTCCTCCTCCTCCTCCCTCCTCCTCCTCCTCCTCCTCCTCCATCATCATCATCATCATCATCATCATCATCATCATCATCATCATCATCATCATCATCATCATCATCATCATTAGCATCATCGTCATCATCCTCATCATCATCCTCATCATCATCAACAGCATCCTTCTCCTCATCCTCATCATCAGCATCATCAGCAGCATCAGCAGAATCAGAATCATCATCATCATCATCAGCAGCAGCATCATCATCTTCATCCTCATCCTCCTCCTTCTCATCCTCATCCTCATCCTCCTCCTCCTCCTCGTCCACCTCCTTCTCCTCCTCCTCCTTTCGCCCGTGGGCGCCGCCGGAGAACCGAGAGTTGCACGA
>CAUYUJ010020115.1:551851-579351 GCA_963575745.1 Prorocentrum cordatum | reverse complement strand
GGAGGAAGAAAAGATCCAGATACCGCTGCTCCTCCTGGAGAGTTCTCGTCGGCACGGCTAGATCCTACTCGAAGGTCAGGATGCACCCCAGGAGAGATTCGGGGAGTATCGGCAGCGGCACCTTGTTACAATATGTTGTTCAATCTCGGCGATGTTACAAAATGTCTGCCTCTGGGGCCCATCATCGGGCCCCAGAACCATCAGAGATGGATCCGGGTCGAAAAACTACAACTGGGGAAAGGATCGGGACCTGAGGGACCGCGCAATGAAAAGAACACATCCTCGGATATCTGGGGTAGCCTTGTCGTGTGCCACCCCCCAGAGCCCCCAAGGACCCCTCCTGGGCCCCGTCCCGAGGCCCTGGCCCCATCGTGCCTTGGGCCCCCCCGACGCCACGGGCCTGCCTGACCAGGCCACCTCTCCCCCTGGCTGGAATGAAGAGGAATCACATGTTTCTCCTCCTCCTCCTCCTCCTTCTCCTCCTCCTGCTCCTCCTCCTCCTCCTCCTCCGCAGCAGCAGCAGCAGCGTTGCGCCAAAGTCGTCCGCGCGCCCCGAACCAGCCAACGCGCGTTAGAATCGAGAACAAGCTCACGTGAGCGCAGACACCTCGCTCCGACATGCCAGTACGCGCTTGCCAGAGACAGGCGTCTCCTGGGTGGTCCCGAGCTTGGCACACCAGACATGGGTGCGGAAAAAATGGCACGATGCCCACCGGCGACTGCTGTGCAAAACCGACAGCGGCCGCTGTTGGGAGGAGACTCTCTGTCAATTCAATTCTCTCGGCGACGCCGACAGCAAATCCTGTTCGGAGTGGACAAGAGATGCTGTCGGTCGTCGTCCCCATTCTCTCCGTACCCTTCTCTATCGTGCCGACAAAAATATTGGAGGCGCTCAGAGAGGCCCGCCCTGGCCTGCGTCGAGCACATCGACCAGCTTGGGCGGCGGGAGCCGCGGGGAGATGTGCCCGCGTGCGCCGGTGGACCCCGCCCATCCAATGAAGAAGAAGGATGGAGCAGAGAGAACGGCAAGAAGGCGTATGGCCGGTTCCGGAACCGCCGTATCCAAAAATGCTCGCGTCTCGAAGTTTGCCGTCGGTAGAAGGCGCTGCTTTCTGCCGCGGAGCGTCCGTCTGTCTTGGAAGGCCAAAGTCCGAGCACGCCCCGCACCAGAGCCGCAGCCGGCTAACCTGCTGCAGCGTGGGGCAACAGAAGGACACTCGGGTCAGCGCTGGGCTCTCTGAAGGAGCTGCCTGGGTGCCGCCAGAGCCGCCCGAGCGCTGACCTGATCAGTCGGCCGTGGAGGTGCCACCTCTTGGCGGCGCGCACAAGGGGGTAGGGGGAGGGGGGAAGGCTTCTTAGAAGGAGGCTGCTTCTTAGAAGGCGCCACCCTTACATCTACAAAGAAGGCCCGCGCCTTCTAAGAAGCAGGGGTGTTTCTAAGAAGCCTTCCCCCCTCCCCCTACCCCCTTCTGCGCGTGGCCACCTCGGTGCCACGAGGAGTCAGGCCAGCCCTCGGGCCTCCCAGGCGTCACCTGGAAGGGACGCGAACGACCCGAACGCTGACCAAGTCCTTTCTTGCGGTGGAACCACATTCGGCGGTGGACAGACCTCCCTTTAGTGAACCTCCCTTTAGTGAAAACGGCCCAAGACCGAAAGCGAAGGACCTGGACCCGCAAAAATAACGGCCGTGACACCCTCTCGCAAACCGGAAACGGCCAATTCGCTAATCGACGCGTCAGGGTAGGAGGTCTGTCCACCCCCGACTAATTGGCACCGATACCGCTACTACCTGGACCTCCCCCTGGATGCGTTATGACCAAGACTTCGAGGCGAATCCAACCGTGGCGACGAGTGCCTCCCAGGAGGCCCAAACGGGAGCAAGCGGGGCCAGGGTAGCAACAAAGGTACCTTGACCTCATCCGATTTTGATCCCGGCAGGCGGCTGTTCATGTGGCAGCTGAAAAAGATAGCCTGATTAATAAAAAACCGAAGTGCAAGACGGCCCGGCGGCTCTCAGGCGTCCGGGCTGTGCCGGGCGGCAGAAGCTGGAAGTCGGCGGATCCCCCCCCCCCCTCCCAGGCCTCTTCCCCGGTCCTGCTCCCTCTCCTTGCCCTCCATAGAGGAAGGGAAAACGACATGAGCATGAATTACTCATTCGACCATGGACCCCTTGCTGCCCATTACCTGCCTCGGGCGGTCTTCGGTACTCTTCGGCGGTCTTCGGAGATTTCTGGCGGCCTTCGGCGGTTTCCTGCGGTTTTCGGCTGTTGCTCGCGGTCTTCGGCGGTTTCCCGCGGTCGCCGGCGGTCTTCGGCGTGAAAGCTGGACGTTTGCGGCTGACACGGGGTCCATGATCGAACACCTGACATGAACTTTCGGAGCTCCGTGCGGATTCTCCAGATCTGCGCTGGACCCCCTGGCGGCACCTCCAGCACTAGCACTGGCGCGCTTCGCACGCCAGGGAGGGGGGTACAGCGCCGATCCGACAAATCGATGAGGAACTCCGAAAGTGCATGTTTAGTTTTGTTCGCCTTCGACCCACCCCCCACTCTCCACAGGCAACCACATGTGAACACAACCCCTGCAGCTCAGACTTCCGATAAACCAGCCAGGGTACAGAGTTTGAAGCATGTCTGCAACCAGGTGAACCCCAGAGGTGGTATCCGACACCCCAGCGTCGATTGGACCCGCAAGAGTAGGGCTCGCAAACAGTCGCAAATCTCCCTCCTCCCTGGCATCACCGGCTTCGTCCCGTGCGCCTCCTGCCCACCCGCCTCAGGCACGCATGCACATGCGGCTTATGACGACAGCGTGCACCTACGCCGGACGAGGCACCGAGAGTTGCACCTACCCCTAATGAAGCAAAGCGAGTTGACGGACCGTCTTGTGGGTCCGAGAATGACTGAGTCTGATAAAACCGGGCTCGACAGATGTAAGGGCGTCGGCGAGCGCGCGTGCGACCTGGATCTCGGGTGGATTCCTACAGCGCACGCCGCACTCCATCCTGGCCCTCGGAGATGGTATCAAAGCCCGCTTGCGCCAACACAACGGACCATGGGTGAGGGTCCCAAGCCGTGTCATGCATGCACATGCGGCCAGGCCAGCAGGGCGCGGCCGCTAATTAACAGGCCCAGCGACGCGGGAACAAAGAGCTCAATTGGCGAGCACACTTGCGCCTCCCGCCTCTAGCCCCACTAATCCCACACCCCCGACATCGTGACCTTTTTGTTCATGACGTGGCACCCCAGAGGTGTGGACCCATTCCCTGTGACGGGGTTTTCATCCAGAGCCGCTGCTTGACGGTCCCGAGAACCAGCGAGGGCCCCAAGAGGCCGAAAATTGCAAACAAAAAACCATTTCCGTCGTGATCTGTTCTCTACGCGAGGGGGGCCTGGGATCACGCCTCTGTCCAGAACGCTAGAATGGCAGCTGGGAGAATTCAATGGCCGAGCTCCTCTCAGGCAGCCGGGGCTCGCGCTACTGGTGGCGCTCGCCCCGATCCGCCAGCCGCACTGAGGCTGCTGCGGGCCGGCAGGTCCGTGCACTGCGCGCACGAGGCGCGAGGCGGGCGGCTTTTTATCGGAAAGCGGGGGCCTCGCGGACGCGAGGGCCTACTTGAAGGGCCCGCCGGAGGCCTCCAAGGAGGCCTCTTGGAAGGGAGAGGGAGGGAGGGAGGGAGGGAGGGAGGGAGGGAGGGAGCGGGGAGGGCTTCTGAGGAGGCCCCCTGCCTGCCCTCTTGGAAGGCCCCCGCCTTCCCAGAAGACCGCCCCCCTCCCCCAGCACCACCACCCAGTGCGCGCCGCAAAGATGGTGAGGGCATTTTTTTTATCTCTGGGGGCCCTGCGCGCGCACAGGGGGTGCATGCAAGCATTCGAACGAGACAGAGCAGGCGGAGGGCCGCGAGAGCGCTTACAGCCACCTGCCGAGCCCGCATCAGCCCACGGCGAACTCCGCCGCGCGGCCTGCGCGGGCGGCCGCTGCCCTCGCGGCTCTCCCGCGCTCGCGGGCCGCCGCAGCGTCCGCGAAGCCGTGGGCTCGGAGGACGCCCTCGAGCCCTGGGCGGATCCGCCGCGGCTCGGCGGCCTCCGCCCGCGGGGCCGCCGCGGCCAGGCGCCGCGGCGCCGCGGCGCTCGGCGGCGCTGCCTCCTGGCTCCCAGCGCCAGCCGCAGGTGGCGGGGGCGGGGCGGCTGCAGGCTGCCGCTGCGCTGGCACGGGCGCCGCCTCGAGCGCCTGCTCCTCCGCGCCGTGGCCCTGCCTGGCCTGGAGTGCCGCCGCCCAGCGCAGGCGCGTGCTCTCCTTTGGCGAGGCCAGCGGCGCGATCGGATCCTTCGACGCTGGCAGGATGCCACGTGCGAAGTCCGACCGCGCCTGGGCTCTGGAGCCCTTCTTGCTCTTGGGCTGCCCAGCCGCCGCGCTGGCCCCGCACGGCTTGCCCAGGCCGCGGTGCGCGTACCTGGGGAGGCGGCAGTACATCCAGCAAGCCGCGCAGACCAGGAAGGGCTCGGAGTCGTCGCCCTCGACGCGCGACTCCATTAGGAGGTGGCCGTTGACCCTCCATCCCGCTGGACGGGCCGCATCTGCCGCCTCCGCAGGGGCTGGGCCGCTGCTCGCCGCCGCTGCCGCCGCCAGGCGCGGGCTGGGCGCGGGCGCCGAGGCCTCGCGGCGCCTCGGCTGCTCCTGCGCCCTGCGCTGGGCCACTCGGCGCAGCACCTCCGCGGGCGTCTCGGCCGAGGCGGGGCGGCGCCTCGCGGGCGAAGGCCGCGAGCTGGAGGCGCCAGCTGCCGCCACCGCTGCCAGGGCCGCCGCCGTGGCGAGGAGGGGGCCGCCGTCAGCCGCCGAAGCCTGCGCCTCGCCGTGGTCATCGCCAGGCTCCGCGTCGGGCACCTTCATGTTGCCAGCCGCTGTCACGGCAGGCCCGCGCACCTCCGCGCCGCGCATCATCCTGAACTCGCCGCGCCCCTGGGACTGCGACTTCGGTGGGCTGAATCCACCTGTCCCAGGGGCGGGCTCCGCCGCGGCGGCGTGCAGGAAGTCGGCCTCGCCGTCGAGCTCCGCCGCCATGTAGGGGGTGAGGTCGACCAGCTCCAGCGAGCTGATGGGCCAGGAGTCCCGCATGCCCGACTCCGTGGCCTGGACCTCGAACTCGGCGGCGTAGCGCGCCGCGTCACGGGCGCGGGCCAGGCAGCCCTGGAGCAGGAGGGCCTCCTCGTCGGCGATGGCGCGCAGCGCCGCGCCCGCCTTCGCGAGCTGGTCCGCGAGGCGGTTGCCGTAGAGCTCCACCTCCGTGAGTTCGCCCCGCTCGACGGCCGCCCGCGAACGGTGGGCGGGGATGTGCTTCACGTGCACCCCCTCGGCGGCGTCGCCGACCCTCGCCCAGAGGTGGGCGAACTGGGCCGTCGGGCCCGCCGCCCTCTTCACGTCCTTGCAGGCCCCGACCGTGCCGAGGCAGTCGATCATGAGGTGGTAGTGGCCGACGATGTCCGTGAGGGCGACCACCGCCGCGTAGTCCTCGCCTGCCCTCGCCGTCTGGCTGGGCACAAGGGCAGGCGGCACCGCCCCCCACGCCTGCGCCATCCACTCGCCGTCGGGCGTGAGCACCACCACCGACCAGCCCGCGCTCCTGATCATCGGGAAATCGTTGTTGACGCAGGAGCCGTCCGTGAAGACGAGGGTGCCCGCGGGCACCACGAGCGCGCCCTCGTCCCAGCCGCGCGAGCGGCGCTCCCAGCCAGGGTCCCAGCGCGGCCTCTGCACCAGGTACTGGGCGTCGACGAAGAGGCCCTGGCAGAAGAGCTCCTCGTAGCGGTGGCCCATCGTGCTCACCAACTCGGCAGCTCGCTTCAAGTCGGCGGGCCTGCGATCTCGCCGCCAGCCCTCCCAGGCAGGGCACCTGTGGTGGCGGTGGGCCAGAGTCCCGCTCTCCTCGCCGCAGAGCAGGCAGCGGTCGTCGATGTCGGTGCCGCGCTTGGCCAGCCTGGCCTGCGGCCAGAGTGACAGAGTCGCCAGCCTGCGCAGGCAGCCGCAGTGGTGGCTGGACCACGTCTCCGTGGGCGCGGCGCCGAGGAGCTGGTTGATGGCCCGCCAGTTTGGCGGCAGCTGCCACGGCCACAGGGTCTCAGGCCTGGCGTCGTACTCCTGGAAAGCTGCCGCCTTCCTGGCCGCCTCCTTGGCCTTCTCCGCAAAGAAGGCGGGGGAGTACCGCAGGACGGAGTAGCAGCAGCCGAACTCGTCCTGCAGGAAGTCGCCGTCGTCGCTGAGGCCCCAGCCGATGACCTGCAGCGTGAGCACCAAGGCCGAGATCGGGTCCCTGACGGCAGCCCAAGGGCGCTGGAGCCTCACGATCCTGGCGCTCTCCGCGATGCAGGCCTGGATCGCCGCCGCGGAGGCCTGGCCTGCCCAGCGGACGTTGGTGTAGGCGAGGACGGCCAAGCCCGTGGCCACCACTAGCGGGTCCTGGCGCCAGCCGCGCGGCGAGCACTGCAGCAGGAAGCCCAGCGCAGCCCCAGGAGCCAGTTTGCCCATCGCCTTGGCCGCTGCCAGCCTCAGGGCTCTCATGCGGCCAGGCGGGATGCCGTTGCAGGCCGAGCCCCATAGGGCTTTGGCAGAGGGGCCCGCGCGCAAGACCCTCGCCTGCCGAAGGCCAGGCCCGAAGATCTTGTGGAGCCTGCTGGCCTGCCGCAGCGCCGCGAGCTCCCTGCCGACCTGAGTCGCGACTCGCCTGTGGCTGCCAACCGTGGCGTCGACGCCGAGGTCGCGGTGGCCCGAGACGAAGGCCTCCGCCGCGAGCTGCCAGTCGGGTTCCTGCTGCAGGCGGCGCTGGAGGCCCACCGTGGAGGCCAAGACCTTCGTCTTCGTCCAGTTGATGGGCAGCCGCCTGTCCGCTAGCATCTCGACCACGCCGCTGACGAAGCTCGCGATCGTTCGGCTGAGCGTCGCCGCCGACCCGACGCCGTGGCCTGCTATGTCGTCGATGACGTTGACGACCCTGCCGACGGGCAGCAGCGCCCTGGCCTGGAGCAGGAGGCCGTGCAGCATGAGCCTGGCCAGCGTCGTCGCGCAGGAGCAGCCCGCGATGATGGTGCCGCTGACCTCAATGGGCTCGCTGATGGCGGCGTCCGCCGAGGCTCGGCGCGGCCCAGCGTAGACTACGCAGAGGGCCCTGAGCAGGCCGACGCTGAAGCCGTTGCCCTCCGCGGCCTGGCGCAGAAGGTCGTGGTCGATCCGCCCGTAGAACTTGCTGATGTCGAAGTAGACGGAGGCTGCCTCGAAGCCAAGCTGGCGGGCGAGCGCGAGCCCCAGGTTGTGGAGGTAGGCCGCCCTGTCACAGCTGGTGTTCGCGTCCTTGCCCCAGACCTCGGGGAGCGGGTGGTCCGCCTCCCACTTGGCGCAGTAGCGGCGGCGCACCCTGCTCCAGATGCGCATCCACATGCTCATGAGGCCGATCGGGCGGCGGCCTCCGTCTGGCTTCCCCAGGAAGACGATCACCGTGGTGAAGAGGGCTGTGGGCTGCGGCTGCTGCTCCCAAGCCGTGAGCACCTCTGCCATCCTCTCGGCGAAGGGCCTGCCCAGGGAGAGGACCAGCCGCGGGTGGAACGCATCCCAGCCCAGAGCGGTCTGCTTCGGGAACGACTTCGCCGCCTCGAGGATGTCGTCCGCCGTGATCGGGGGCAGCTCCATGGAGCAGATCCAGTCGGCTGGTCTGGTCCTGTGCTCCCCGTCGGCTCCTTTCCAAAGGGCCTTCCACTCTATGAGGATCTGGTCCAGGGCTTGCTGGCCAACAACGGGGAGCGGCAGGCTGTCGGGGCAGTGCGCGATCACCGAGTCCAGCACCTGGTCGCGGTCCTTTATGACAGCGTGGGCTCCTTTCGCCCCTTTCGCCAAGGCCTCGTCCAAGAAGTCCTTCCAGCGCAGCCTGGCCGCCTTGGCGTTTTCTTTGCAGCGTCTCGCCGTCGTGCTCTCGATCATCTGCAGGAAGGCCTGCCCTTGCTCAGTGGGCTCCTGGATCACCTCGATCAGCGAGTCGAGCTTCGTGCCTTCGAACATGGCGCAGCCCGCCTACTCGAACTTGGGCCCCAAGCTCTTGGCCACCTGCACCAGGTGCTTCATGTAGCCCACGTGCCCCACAGGGGGTGAGCAGACCGCAGCAGCCGCACTGAGCTGCCTGGCGATCCTCCCGAGGCAGAGCCAGCACTTGGTGAGGGGGCTGAGCTTCCTGACAGCCTCCGTGCGCTGCAGGTCCGCCAGCTTCTTCCTGACGGTGCGGGGTCCTTTGGCCCTGCCCTGGTACCTCTCACCCTCGGAGATGCCGAACTGGTCGATCAGGTGGAGCTCCGCGGCCTCGAAGAACTCCTTGATCGCCGCGTCGGGCGTGCCGTCGCTGTCGGTGAGGGGGGCTGACCAGCTGATCTGGGTCGCCGCCTGCAGGGATTTCTCGCGCTGCTCAGCCGAGACCTCCGAGCCCACGTCGAAGAACCTGGGGGTCTTGAGGACCCAGATCATGGCGTTGCTGCCCAGCTCGCTGAAAGTGAGCTGCACTGGCGCGTGCGGGCGCAGGGTTGTGGGCTTGATGACCTCCACCTTCGGGCTGGGGCCGGCGAGCGCCGTGGAGATCACGAAGAAGTCGTAGATCTGGTCGCCGCAGGTGAAGGTCGCGGGCGCTACCACCACTCCGCCCACAGCCCGTGGCCACCAAGAGGCGGCGAGGACGCTGGGGTCCATATTCCAGTCGGCCCCCACTATGAACGGCTCGTGGAGGCTGAACAGGAACTCCTGGAGGTCCGACAGCAGCTCCAGGTTGTAGCCTGCCATCCTGGTCGAGTGCTCGAGGTAGACGCTGACCACCGTGACCACGAGATCGCCGAAGGCCACCCGTCGGGCCAGGATGCGGGCTCTGTGCTGGTGCCAGTCGTGGTCGATCGACGCCACGCCCCTGGTCGTTGACGCCAGCACCCCGACGCCCGCCGAGACCGCCTGCGCCGCCTGCCCCGTGCTGTGGACGCTGCCGAAGGCGGCGCTGAAGCAGTTGCGCCTGGCCCAGCTGCAGGCGTCAGTCGCCTTCTGGCTGGAGGTGAAGCGCGTCTCCTGCACCAGGATGACGTCGTCGCCTCCTCCATCGTCCTGGATCCGCTCCAGCTCCACCTGCGTCTCTGACCAGGTCGAGCCGTTCAGCGTGACGAAGCTGGCTCGCTTCGCTCCCGCAGGCCTGATCAGCTTGGCCAGCTGGAGGGGCTTGGCCTGCGGTCGCCCAGGCTGAGGCTGGGCCGCAGGCTTCGCGGCTGCCGCGGCGGCCGCGCGGCCGCCAGGCGGGCGGCTGCTCGCCGCCTTGGGGCTCCGAACCTCAGGGGGTCTCACGCCCTCGCCCGTAGCCTCGTCAACTTGAATTGGGCACCCACGATTCCTTATGGGCCCCTGGCTGGGCTGAGGACTGCCAGTCCTTCGGTCGGGCCCAGCCAAGTCCGCCACAGCGCTTGGCTCTGTCCTGCTGCTGAGCGCCTCGAACTTGGTGTCGTGGCGCGCGTCGTCGAGGCGCCGGTCCTGGCGCAGCAGCGGCACTCTGAAGGGAAGCCCTTCCCAGGCATCGGCCTCCTCGTTGGCCGCCAGGTAGGCGTGCAGCAGGCCGCCGCTCGGCGCCGCCGCCGCCTCGGAGCGGCTGGGCGCCGCCGCCTCTGCCTCCTCAGCCCCTGCTGGGGCGGGCGGCGCCGCGCTGTCGGGGCCGCCGCCTGGCAGCAGGGTGCTACCCGCGGGCCTGGCCACTGCCAGCAGCAGCGCCAGCAGCAGGTGGAGGGGCCGCCGCAGCGGCCTTCTGGTCGGCAGCGCGCTGGCGGGCCGCCTCGTCTGCCGCTCGGCTCTCCACGGCGGCCGCTGGGGGGGGGCCCAGCTCCTGGCGCAGCGCCTGCGGCGCGGGCGGCGGCGGCAGCAGGGGCGGCCGCCTGTCCTGCAGGCTGCGGCGGGGCGGCAGCGCCCTGCTCGGGGGTGCCAGCGGCCACGGCTGCTGCAGGCCCCTCCTCGGTGCGCTTGCGCTTCTTGGCCACCTCCTCCTCGATCTGGCGCTTGATGCGCTGCTGGTGCTCCTGGCAGTTGCGCTCGAACGTAGCCTGCGCGCCCTGCATGATCTGGAGCCCCTCATCGCAGAGGCGCCTGAGGGTGGCCTGCGCCTCCTCCTCCAGCTCCGCGAAGTTGTCGAACGACTCCGCGTCGAAGTTGAAGGTGAGCTGCCTCGCGCCGTCGGGCTGGGCGCCCACGACGCCAGCCGCCTGGGCTCGCTGGCGCAGGAGGGCGTTCTCCTCCTCCTTGGCCTCCGTGAGGTTGACCGCAGCCTCGTCGCGCCAGCCGCGGCACTCAGCGAGGTGGTCCTCCGCCGCCACGAGCGCGTCCGCCGCCTCGTCGAGCTGGCGCTGGAGGTTGATCCGCTTCGCCGTGGCCGACTGCAGCCGCTGCTCGAGCGGCTTCGGCGCTGGGGCGACCGCGGGCGCGACGTAGCCCCGCGCGTCGCGGACCGCCTCCTGCAGCCTGGCCGCGATGGCGGGGTCCCCACAGGCGAGGAGCGCGTCGAGCTCGCTCTCGGGCAGGGCCGACCAGGGGGCCTTCGGGAAGCCGCCTCCGCCACGGCCGCCCGCGCCACCGCCGCCGCCGCCACGGGAGGCTGCACCGCGGCCCTTGCCGCCCTTGCCGCCCTTGGCGCCATCCTTCGGTGGGCCTCCGCCGCCGCCTCCACGATGTGCGAGTTGGGAGCCGCCGCCGCCGCCGTCCGCCCAGACCCCGCCGCGGGGCGAAGGCTTCGAGGGCGCCAGCTCCAGCCCAATCCCGCACTGCCAGCACTTCGCGTTCTTGCGGAAGTTCCAGCGGTAGCGGCAGCCCGTGCACACGACGAAGCCAGGCGCGGCCTTGGGCCCCATCGCTGGATCGGGCGGGCGCGCTGCTCAGCCGCGGGCGTGCAGCAGGCAGGAGCCGACGGGGGCGGACCCGCCGACACAGAAGAAGTCGTGACCCGCAGGTCCTGGAGGGTGCTGCTCTGGCAGCTCAGATTTTGGCACGGAGGCGCGGAGCCCCCCAGTGCAGGCATCTTGAGCCAAAATGGCTACGGATGATGGTGAGGGCATTGGATGAGGATCCCTCGGATAAGGAATCCAGGGTCTGCAAACCTGGTTGAGCACCACTTGAGGCGTGGCCACGAACCATGAATATCAGCGCCACCTTCATCAGAGAAGGGACCATCCAGGGTCTGAAGCTTCATGGGCACATTCCTCTTCCAACGCCCCCACCGTATCTACGGTTGGGAACTTTTGCTGAGCGTGTCGCGGCGGCGGCCCTGGCGTCCTGCTACCCCCTGCAAGCGGACAATGTGTCGCTCCGCTCCGCGGGGGTGGGAGGTTCGGGAAAGCTCGGGACTTTGACGCCTGGGGACCGCGACATGGACAGCGTGCCGCACCGAAAAGCGTGGTGGGCCAGAACCGGCGGAGCGACACGCCATCCAGAAGCTCCCCCCTGCACGTGCACGCACAGCTGCTCCCTCCTCGTCGGGGGGCGTCTGCCCCAGCGCCACGCCGACGGCGCCTAGAGCCCCGGCGGGGGACCCGCCAGCAACAGGCCATCCAGGAAGGCGCCGCCGACCTTGGCCTCTCGCAGCTCCGCCGACAGGTCGATCGACATCGACTCGGACGGCTCCGACGGCTCGGAGGGCTCGGACGGCTCGGGGGTCCCGGACAGCCCACGGCGCACGGCGGGCCGCGGCGGGGGCAGCTCGGAGAGGACGCGGGAGCGCTCGAGGAGCCTCGTGCGCTCGAGGAGCCGCGAGCGCTCGGCCAGCAGCTGCAGGCAGACCGCGTGCCACAGGCGCGCCTCCCCCGGCGAGGCGGGGGGCGGGGCGCCACCCTGGCCGATCCGCGATCCGCTTCGCAGCATGCTCTGCTTCGCGAGCCGCCGCGCCTGGAGCTCCCCGGAGGGGCAGAGGTGGCAGTGCTGGCAGGCCTGTTGGCGGCGAGCACCGGGGGGGGGGCGCGAGGGGGGGGGGGGGCCTTCTTCTCGAAGGCGTGGGCCTGCTTCTCGAAGGGCCCTGAGGCTTGCAGGCAGGGCCCCTTGCACAGCCGGACCGGGACAGAAGGACATCCTTCGAGAGCATGAGACCCTCCGCCGGCCAAAATGAGGCGCATTCGAGGGTACCCTCCCCCAGGACGCACAAGAACATCCAACAAGCACGAAGAAAATTGGGGTACCGCACCCTCCCCGAACCGACCTCGATCCCATACCTCGGTCCGACTGCAAACTAGGACAGAGACTTTGAGACTTCCACCTGGAGAGGACGAAGAACGGAGAATAATACTTCGACCCACGGCTGCACATGGCTCTCGGGCGCGCCAGATGATCCGAATGTCTTGGTTGAGCAAAAAAGTCCCCGCTCCGGGAGGCCCTGATGTCCAGGAAGGCTCCTTGGAAGCCGGCAGGGCTTCTGAGCAGCCCCCCGAGCGACGATCCAAAGCGGGCCCTGCGCGAGATGGCACAGCGACCTCCCACGCCGCGGCCTGCCCCGGCCGCCAGCGCGGCAGGCTGCGTGGGGGAGCGAGGGCGCGCACGCGGGACCCTACGCGGGCAGCTTCGCGCGCCAATGCCGGCGCAGACGACCCCGACCTCTCGCGTCGCCCGCCTGCCCTCTGCGCCGCCCCCCCCCCCTCGCGCCCCCACAGCTGAAGGGGCCCAAGGACACACAAAGAAATACACACAAATAAAAGGATTCCCCATATTTCCCCGTATTTTCGGTTTTCTTGTCCTCCCCCCCACTTCCCATATGTTCCCATACTTCCCTGGGGATCGACGATTAATTGTGTCGGTGTGTGTTTTTCCCCTCCTGACCCTCGCGCCCCCACAGCCCCTTCCCCTTGTGCGCGCCGCCGAGCCTGGCCCTTGCCGCACCCCGCCGGCTTCCACAGGAACGCGCAGGGCCGGCAGCTGCCGGTGCCGTGCAGGGCGGAGCCTGGGCGGGCGCCGACTGCACACCTGCGCCTCGAGCAGGGGATCAACCAAAGAATCGACTTGCCCCAAAATTGCGCTCCACGCCGAAGGCATGAAAGAAGTTCGCAGAAGGTTCGTAGAACGAACATGCTGCGCTGTATCCATGGATCCGACGAGGGCATTAGAAATTAGTTCTGGGGCAAATCAGTTCTGAAGTCGATCGCCTACCTCGGACGCACGCACCCTGACCAGGCCCATCCTGGGCCCAGTGTGCGGCCAATGATGCTGCTTCGCGTGTCGCGGCGGCGGCCCCGGCGATGCGCTGTGCCGTGCAGCGTGTCGCTCCGCTCCGCGGGGTGGGAGAGGCTAGGGATGTGTATGCATGGGGTCTGGTACGTGATCAGCGTGTCGCGCCGAAGCGTGGTAGCCCAGAACCCGCGGCGCGACGCGCCAAGCAAAACTCCCAGACCGCACGTCGGGCGGGGCTGAGACAGGGATAGATCGTCCCAGAGCGTTCTGGAACGCCCTCAGAGCGCCCCAGAACGCTCTGAGAAGGCCGCGGCGCCCCACACATGCTCCAGAGCCGCTGGGTCTCAGAGATCCCCATTTTGTCCTGGTCCGAGTGTGTCCCTGTCCTACCTTCGTCTTCACCCCCCCTAAAATCCGACGCTGCAACATCGCCAAACAAATCACGACCAGAGCTCCACACCCCATACACTCCGCATCGTGTCCCGAGCCGCATCGACCTGTGAGGGTCCCAGGGGCCCGACACCGCGCGAAAACGCCCGCCGTGAAGACATTGCAACGCGAGCCAGGAGGGCGAATGGGGGGCCCAAAGATATACACCACCACCACCTCCCCACCCCCTCCCTCCCCCCGGGAAAGCGGAGCGAAAGAGGAGGGGAGAGGAGGGAGGAGGCATCGACGTGGTGGCGGTGTCTATTCTTGGGGCCCCCGGCGAAGACGCCGGGCCCTGGCCTGGCCGGGGCCTGGCCAGGGCCGGCGCGGGCGCACGGGCGGGCGCCCCCCGAGAGCCCACGGAGGGCAGCGGCGCCGGCCGCGCCGCCTTCGCCGAGGAGGGCGGCCGCGCCGGCGGCGGCAGCGCCGCCCCCAGCAGCACGGGCAGGGGCGGAGGGTGAGGCCGCAGCGCGCGCGGCGCCGCGGAGCCTCGTGGGGGACTCCAGTGGAGGCACCGTGGATGGGGTCGCAGGGTCGCGCCGCATCGCCGGTGCATCGCTGATGCATCGGCGATGCATGTGGCGATGCATCGGCACCAGCGGCGTGGGGGAGCTCTGGCCCCACATCCAGCCGCATCGTCGATGCATCGTTGATGCAGAGCGATCCTTCGACCCCATCTACGCGGACCCCATTGGGGAGGCCTGGATCCACGACCCTGGGATCTGGACGTGGCAATGATTTTCACTCTGGACGTCTTCGCCCGGCTTCGGGCCACAGGACCATCACGGATCGATTGGGCTCGAAGAATGCCGCAGAAAGATGGGGTCTGGGGGTCGGGTCCAGATTTTTCCCGATCTTGTATTGTCTTAGACACGTCGGATATCAGGGGACTTCTGCTGCCCCTCGACGCGCGCAGGAGCGTCCGCGACCTGCTCCAGGACCTCTGGATTCGCCTCGACCTGCCTGGACCTACCCTGACCTGGCTGGGTTTAGCCCGATACACCTGGCCTCTATCCTGGAGTTAGGTCGGGTATGTCCTCCTATAGGCGGGCTATGACATAAAAATCAACAAAGGCAAGACAGACTTGTTGAATGATCATAAAAGCACGAGAAATCGTCACCACATCATTCGTTACAATTCTTGGACTTCCTTCCTGCAGAGGGACATGCCTGGCTTAAGACTTGGCTGGCTTTACCCCGATACACCTGGCCTGATCCCTACACGTCCATGGGAGAGACGCCCGAGATGGGTACGGAGAAAAATGCACGATGCCACACCAAAACTTGTGTCAGAACCGACAGCAGCCGCTGTTGGGCAGGCGGCCGTCTGCCTCAAGTGGACCACACCCGTGGCGACACCAGCAGCGAGGGGGCCGTCCAAGAGGAGGGGGGGGCGCAAATCATGGCCGGCGGCATGTGCGCGGCCCAGGGGGAGCCGGGGACGTACCGAAATAAGAAGGGGCGCCACGAAATCTGGGGGAGATCCCCCGCCATAGTATCCCCCCCCCTGGTCATCACCCTCCTCTCGGCCGCCCCCGGATCGATCCCCGGGCGCGCGGGAGCGGGAGCGGGACCCAGGCGGGAGGAGGCCCAGAGGAGGATGAGGATCGAGGATCGAGGAGGAGGATCGAGGAGGATCGAGGAGGATCGAGGAGGATCGAAGATCACCCCCTGGTTCAGAATGGACAAGATCTGCTGCCGGTCTTCGTGCCCAGTCTGTCCGTGCCCGCCTCGATCGTAGACCGACTTTCGAGCCCTCTGGGAGAGCCTTGGAGCGCGGCCTCTGGCTCGAGGAGCTGCGCGGCTGCCTCGGGACCAGAAAACACCAGCGACACCACCCAACCTGCCTGCCGCCCCACGGGGCCTGGCATATCCCTCCTCCCTCCTCCCTCCTCCCTCCTCCCTCGTAGAGATCTGGCGCGGGCTCTTTTGCGTGGTGTACGCTACGGCCCCCGATGGGCCCCAGCGCAACATTGAGGGCAGGAGAGGCCAGAAGTCAGATCGGCGATGGACGTGAATCGGATCGACGGAAATCGTCGGCCGAGTCGGGAAAATTCGAATCGGCAGACATCGGCAGGCTCGTATATGCCTCCGCTGAGACCTCGGGTCCCGAATCAGAATCCGAAGCAGAATCGAATCGGAATCGGAATCCGTCGAACTCGAAGCGAAATCGAAGTCGGAGGAATCGAACAGGTGCCCTGGAAGGGCCGTCGGCGGAGTGCTGCCCCCCAGACCCCAGACGTCGTGATTTCTTTTCACAACGTCGACCCCAGAGGTCTGGACCCCTTCCGCGGGATTGGCTCTTCCTCCTGAGCCGTTTTTTGGGATACAGTCAAAAACCCTAATAAGGACGCGCGGTAAGGACGCAAGACCCTTGGAAGCCGAAGTTGGGATTTTTGGGGCGGCGGTCGACGAAAACCCCAAGGACGCAAGAGCAAGGAAGAGCAAGGATGCAAGGATACCCTGAGCAAAGTCGCGCGTCCTTATTAGGGTTTTTGACTGTAGTCCCGAGGCACGGTAGGGGCCCCCAGAGGGCCGAAAAAATAGCGAAAAAAGCCTCCCGCGGCGAGCTCCCGAGGCCAGGCCCCCGAGGGCCGAGCATAGAGAGAAGCCTCCCGCCGTGAGTTCCCGAGGCCTGGTACAGGGGCCCCCGAGGGCCGGACATAGCGAAGAAAAACGCAGCGAGTTCCCGCGGCCCGGTCGGGCCCCCGAGGGCCAGAAGTTTGTTTCATTATTTTAATACTAATAATAATAATAATAATAATAATAATGATAATAATAATAATAATAAGAATAAGAATAAGAATAAGAATAAGAACAATAATAATAGTAATACGAATAATAGTAATAATACTAATAATAATAAGACTAATAATAATAATGCTAAAGGTAACGATAATGATAATAATGATGATAGTCAGAATGCTTGATATAACAATGATAATACGAATGATAATAAGAATGATAATAATAATGATAATAATAATAATAATGATTTCAATAATGATGATAATAATAGATTATACGAATACTAATAATGATAACAATACTAAATAAATAAAAAAAAACTAATAAATAAATAAATACATATATACTACTATATCTATAAGAAGAAGAAGAAAAAAGAAGAAGAAGAAGAAGAAGAAGAAGAAGATGAAGAAGAAAAACAAAACAACAAAAAAAAAGGAGCGAGTTCCCGAGGCCCGGTAGGGATCCCCGAGGGCCGGAAGTAACGAAAAAACCTCCCGCAGCGAGTTCCCGAGGCCCGGTAGGGGGCCCCAAGGGCCAGAAATAGCGAAAAGCCTCCCGCAGCGAGTTCCCGAGGCCTGGTATAGGGGCCCCCGAGGGCCGGAAATATAGAAAAAACCTTCTGTCCTGATTTTTGCTCACAAGGCGAAGGGCTCACCTGACTCGCACGGCGCGTCTCAAGCCTGTGCCTTAGCTTCCGGCCTTCGGGGCCTCTTCAGGACAGCTCTTGACTGAAATGGCCGAGGCATGAGGTCCGCGAGCGTGCATGTGACACGCTGCTGACTGCAGTGCTGTGCGATAGGCGAGTAGCTACACATGCAAATAACTATCAACAATCCCCCCTCTTGCCGTCGCTCGGACGTCCATTTCCCGTGCATTATTCGGTTTCGTGCGTGTTCTTTTTCCTCGATGGTCCAGGATGCTCTTCGACGGCCCTCGCCGAGAAAAAATGCACACGTCCGAGCGATGCCAGGGAGTAGCTACACATGCACATAAATATCAAGAATCCCCCTGTACTGGATGCTTGCTGACTCTCACTGCTGGCCGCGCCTCTGCAGGAGGAGGAGGAGAAGGGCGAGGCGAGGGGAGAGGAGGAGGAGGAGACGAGGAGGAGGAGGAGGAGGAGGAGGAGGAGGAGGAGGAGGAGGAGGGGGGAGGAGGAGGAGGAGGAGGAGGAGGAGGAGGAGGGGGAGGAGGAGGGAGGAGGAGGAGGAGGAGAGGAGGGAGGAGGGAGGAGGGAAGAGGAGGGGAGGAGAACCTTTGGTCCAGCCGCGCCTCTGCAGGAGGGGCAGGCTGCAGCGAGAGCAGCTGCCAGAGCGGCGGCCGCACGTCGGCGTGGCCCGGCGGCGCGGCGCCGGCGCCGGCGGCGCCCGGCGGCCCCCGGCCGGCGAGGGCGCGCGCCCCGCTGCCCGCGCGCTTGCTCTTCTCTTGGGGGAACAAAGGAGCATGGCACGAGCATAGACTTTTGTGGGCCCCGAGGTCCTGGCCGTCGCTCGGACGTCCACTCCCTGTGCTTCTTTATGGCTTCGTGCGTGGCTTCTGCGCAGGATGATCCAGGATGCTCCTTGATAATCCCCGCCGAGAAAAAGAGTGCACACGTCCGAGCGATGCCAAGGAGGTCCTGGCGTCGCCACTCTTCACCACGGGCGGTTTCGCCCCGTGTCGGGCCCCCGAGGGCCCTCACAGGTCGGTCCGGCTCGAAGAGTGACGCAGGAAGATGGGCTCCGGGGATCCAGTCGTGACTTCTGCGATGCTGCAACTTTGTCGCCACGTCGGATCTCAGGGGAGGTCCGAAAGTTTATGTTTATGCCATCATTCGCTCCCCGATTCTTGCGCGCCTTGATCTCGCCGTCCGGGCACAGGTGGCAGTGGCGGCACTCTGCTTCGGAGGAGGACAACGTCGACACAACGGCGGCCCTCTCCCGAGACCGCTCGGGGCGTGGAAAACTCCTGGCGGGAGGCGTTTCGCTATCTTCGGCCTCCGGGGGCATTTGCAAGGCCTCGGGACCGTCAAAAGTCAACTCGGGATGAAAAAATGGTCCCCTGGAATGGGTCCAGACCTCTGCGGGCCCACGTCATGCCAAAATCACAACGTCGGGGGTCTGGGCCTGAGTGCCTCGCATGTTTGTTCCAGGCCTCCTGGAGGCTTCTCGTCGCCACGGCTGAAGCCGCCTCGAAAGTCGGGCCTGAGCGCACCCCGGGAGAGGTCCCCTTGGGGCAGATGCTGTGCTGATCTGGGCCGGGCGGCAAAGAGAGGGCCGCCGCGGTCTCAACCACGTGGATCGCCACGGGGTGGCGGTGAGAGGACCGGGGGGTCACAGGTGGATGCCGAGGCGGGCCATAGCAGCAGTAACCTAGCTTACCCATGGGTTACAACTGCCCGATGTGACTCAAGGGAAGACACATCCGGGCTAAGCCGGCGGAGCCCACTATAAGCAGATTTGTCGAACCACCCCAAAACGTGGTTACCCTGAGATCCGACGTTGCGGAAAAAAGCAACATCGCAAGAAATCACGACTGGAGCCCCAGACCCCATCTTTCTGCGTCATGTTTCCAGCTCGATCGACCTGTGAGGGCACCGGGGCCCGAAACCGGGCGAAAGCGCTCGTTGTGCAAAAAATTGCAACGCCAGGATCTCAGGGTAGGCCAGATATCATTACCACCGCAGCATCCACTTCTGATCCCCACACCCCCTCAGCAACCCCCGCGGCGGTCCCAGCAGCCCCCCTCCGATCTGCGCCGTTCTGGCAGCCGGACGGCCTGCGGAGGAGAACGAGGATGGCCTGCAGCCCAAGTCGCTTTTTCGACGGCCCCGCAGCCCCGTGTGAGGGCCCCTGGAGACGGACAACGGCGAGACGCATCCCGCCATGATGTTCTCACGTAGGTGGGCCCAGGGGCACAACTACATGGGCATAAATCCCAGGCTTCCCTATGATTTCCCAAATTTCGGATGGCTTCGTCCTCCCCACTCCCCACATGTTCCCACACTTCCCCTCGGGATCGACGAGCAGCTGTGTCTGTGCGTGCTCCCCCTCCTGGTCATCAACACCCGCGCGGTCTGGGGACGGAGGGCCGCCGCCCCAGACACCCGGCGTCTCGATGCTCTTCCCCGACAGCGAATCGCCAGAGGGTTCTCGTGAAGGGGCCCTGGGACACACGATATTTTCCTATTATATTTCCTGGGTTGTTGCCTGGGACACACGAAAAAATAGACACAAATAACAGGACACGGCGGCGGACCGCTGTAAGGCGGACCGCCAGACTCACTATAGTGAACGGGCCCGGGGACACACGAAAAAGTAGACACAAATAACAGGATTCCCGATATTCTCTCATAGTTTCTGGGCTGTTGCCTCCCCCCCCACACTGCCCATATTTTCCCATATCTTCTGGTGAATCGACGATGAATTGTGTCTGTGTGTGTGTTTTGTTTCCCTCCTGACCTCGCACGGGTCAAAGAGTCCTCGCACCAGACTCTGCTCGGGGGGGTCCGGGGGGACGCGTCTCACCCGCCCGGCGGTGCGGCCCGGAATCGGCCGCAGCGCTCCACGTGGTGTTTTGCCTCGACGTGGTCCAGAAAGTCGACTCACTATATTGAAAGGGCCCTGGGACACACAAATAAATACACACAAATAACAGGATTCCCCATATTTTCACATATTTTCTGGGTTTTTGTCTTCCCCCCCACTTCCCATATTTTCCCATATTTTTTGGAAACCGACGATTAATTGTGTCTGTGTGTTTCTTTCCCTCCTGATATATCGTATTCTGGCGGCACGGGCGCCGCCCAGAATCTGCCGGCAGCGCTCACTATGGTGTTCTGGCTTGATTGCAAGGTCGGGCAGCGCTCACTATGGTGTCTGCGACTCACAATTATGTTCTGGCGGTCCCTAACCTGCCGGCCGCGCTCACCACTGTGTTCTGACTCGATTTGGTCCAAACATGCGGCTCACTTTAGCGTTCTGGCTCGATTGCAGCCCTCGCAGTACGCGTTTCCATGTCCAAGCCACCCATCTCAGAGGGGTATCTAACATGGTGGTCCCGAGCTGGGGTATCTAACATGGTGGTCCCGAGCTTGAGCCATGTGTTTTCACAGGTTCAGGCCACCCAGAGGAATATCCAACATGATGGTCCCGAGCTGTAACCAGATGTTTTTACGTGTCCACGCCACCCAGACGAGTATCTAACATTGTGGCCCCGAGTTGGAACCACGTGTTTTTAGGTGGCCAAACGGCCCAGGGGGTCTCTAACATGGTGGTCCCCAAATGGTACCACGTGTTCCAGAATAGCGGGCCGCTAGAAGGCTGTGAGACTTCGAAGATGCCTCTCACCAAAATCTCCAACAGAGGGGGGCCGGGGGGAGGCGCCTCACCTGCCCGACGGCGCCGTCCGGCAGCGCCCAAAACGGCGTTCTGCCTCGATTTGGTTCCCAAATGCGACCCCACCACGGTGTCCTGGCTCGATTCGGTCCAGCCCGGAATCCGCCGGCAGCGCTCACCATGGTGCTCTGCTTCGATCTCGGCCCTCAGGGATCCAGAAGTTGGACTGAGCATGGCACTGTGGCTCGATCTGGTGCAGGAATGAAACTCGCTGAGTGGCTCTGGCTCGACTTCCCCTCGCCGGAATCTCCAACAGAGGGGGGCCGGGGGCAGGTGTCTCACCGGCCCGGCCCAGGCGGCGCGGCCCAGAGTCTGCCGGCAGCGCTCGCTGTGGTGTGCTGGCTCGGGTGCGTCCAGACACGCGGCTCGATCTACGGCGCCCTGGGCTCCACAGAGGGGGCCGGATGGAGGCGTCTCCCAGGCCTGGCTGCGGCCTGGCAGACTGCTGGCACCATGTGTTTTGCAGATGTTCTTGTCGATTGGGATCCTCCTGGGGTTCCAGCAAGCGTGCTTTACGCATGTGCCTATGGATTGCCCCTCTCCTGTGACTCAAATCGTGTGTTTTCTACGTATGTGCCTATAGATTGCTCCTCTGCTGTGGCTCGAATCCTGTATGTTTAAATTATGTGCCTATAGGTTGTCCCTCTCCAGTAGCTCGAATCCTATGTGTTTCAGCTATGTGCCACTAGACCGCCCCGCCCCTGGGGCTCGAATCCTGTGTGTTTGCGTATGTGTGGCTCGGGTACTATGTGTGTTACGCATGTGCCTATCAGTTGCCCCTCTCCTGTGGCTCGAACCCTGTGTGTTTACCTGTGCCCATAGAATGTCCCTCTCCTCTGGCTCGAATCCTAGGCGCTTTTACGCAGGTGCCCACAGATTGCCCCTTCCCTGCGGCTCGAACCCTGTGTGTTCTACGCATGTGCCTATCGATTGCCCCTCTCCTGGGGTTGCCTCGACCCTGCGATCCGACGCCACAAACGAACATGCGACATCCACAAACAAAAAAACGCGACCGGCGCCCTGGACCCTATCTTTCTTTGTCCCTCTTCCGCGCCGGATCGACTTGTGATGGTCCTGGGGCCCGAGCCCGGGCGAACGCGCGGGGCCCGAAAAAGTGGAGACGCCAGGATCTCGGGGGTCGTCTCGACGTGCAACCCAGGCTTCGTGGGGTTTTCGCATGGACCTAGAATTTTGGGCCCAGCCCTGGGATGTATACGATGGGGGGCACCCATCCTCGAGAAGGGTGCGTCCGAATAGCACCCTTGGGGTCTGTCCCAGAGTTTTCCCATTTTCTGAGCGGCCAAACCCTGAGATCCGACAGCGCGAAAAAATTGCAACATCGCAAAAAAAAAAAAAAAACACGACCGGAACCCCGGAACCCATCTTTCCGCGTCATTATTCGAGCCGGATCGATATGCGAACGTCCTGGGGCCCGAAACGGGGCGAAGACGCCAGTTGTGAAAAACTGCAACGTGAGGATCTCAGGGGGAGTCCCCCGTTTTCTCAGCGGCCAAACTCTTCGGGCGGAACTCGTGGATTTCTGGTGAGAGAAATTGACGAAGGAACAACACACACACACACATATCCATAGGGGGTGACGGAGGGGGCTCTGGGTGCGTCTTGTCGGATGGGGATCCCCGCTCGAACGGAGGCCTCCTCCAAGGTCCGACAACCCGCACCCATACCCATAGCCAGCCCTCCTCCCTCCGACCCCCCTGTGGGTACAGTGAAGACGCTGAAATAAGGAACAGCTTGGGTTCGGAAGAGGCTCGATGTTCCTTGGGCTCCTCCGGTGCTGTTCCTCCTGCCCTCCTGGGGCACGGAGGCGCTTGCGGGGCCAAGCAGGGGCTTCGCTCCTTATTTGGCGTTCTTTCTCTCACTGGCCCGACTGTATGGGTGCGTGCTTTTCGTTCGTCGACAACTGGCCATCGCTCGGACGTCCATTCCCTGTGTTTTTTTCGGTTTCGTGCGTGGTTTGTTCGCCAAGTGATCAAGGATGCTCCTCGATGGTCCTCGCCGAGGAAAAAACGCACACGTCCGAGCGATGCCAAGACAACCGCCTGCGAGCTCTGGCGCCCGGCGGGCCTGTGGAGGAAGGAGCACGGCCTGCAGCCGCCCGAGGCGTGGAGCGCGGAGCCCACCGACGCCAGCGGGCGCGCCGGCGCCGGCGGCGCGGGCGGCGGCGGCGGCGGCGGCGGGGGCGGCGCGGCCGCCTCCGGCAGACACTCGGCTGCACGCAGGAGGTGTGGATGCCACGACAACAAACACTTTGACAGTCCCATCATTGAACTAAAGATGTGTTTAAATGTGTAAATCATGTTCTAAGCATGTGTCAAGCATGTTTTTGCTATATTTATATGTATATATATACTCTGGAAATTAATTTGGCTGCACGCAAGAGTTGCACATGCCACGGCAACAGACACTTTATTTGTTTTTTTGATCCGCGGGTCGAGAGCGCGCCTCTTCCGGGTCGAAGCTACGCGGGCCGCGCGAGGCTTGAATTAGTTAGGCGGAGGGAAGGGAGGAGAAAGCGGCGGGGCCTCAGGGCGAGGCCGAGGGGAGGCAAAGCCCCAGAGACAGAACAGACACTTTAATTTAACAGTCCTATCATTGAATTAAAGATGTGTTTAAAATGTGTAGAGCATGTTCTAAGCATGTGTCAACCATGTGTTTAACATGTTTAGAACATGCTTGCAACATCTTGTAGACATCTGGAAATTAATTTGGCAGCACGCTTCCTCTCCATGGATCGACTTCCACAACGCAAGAGCAACTCCGGGTAAGAGGGACCTTTGGTGCGCGACTTCGCGGGGGCCGCGGGGGGGCCAAACGCAGGCGCGCAAGCCGTGCCTATCGCCTCGCACTCGGCGAATTCCGGCGATCGGGGGCCCCACTGGGCCCGCACCAAAAGGTCACTCCAGCCAAGGGTCACTCTTACGTGTAAACGAGACACGCTCTGGAGGCCTCGACCCCCTCTCGAGTTGTGGAAAATCACGACAGGATGTTTTTCGCGATCTTCGGCTGGGCGTCGCTTAAAGGGGGGTGCGATAGATTGGGGGAAGAAAGGTGCACTTCTCGGGCCCTAAAGACCCTCTCTCTTGGGCCATCAAGGGTCCCTTTAGGGGCCCTGAAGGGACCCTTTTCTGCAGCCCTCGCTGCCCCCCAAATTATCGCCCCCCAATTCCGCGACGCCCAATTCGGCCTACCGTGGCCCTCGCCGGGCCTCAGAACCATCAAAAACGACTCTCAGGATGACAAGCGAGTCCTGGGGAATGGGTCGAGACCTCTGGGGGTCGACGTCATGAAAAGAGCATGAGGTCGTGGGTCTGGTTCTAGAGGCCTCCAAGACGGGGTCCGCGTAGATGGGGTCGGAGGATCGCGCCGCATCTGCGATGCAGGCGTGGAGAAAATCGGGCTCCACATCGAGCCGCATCGCCGATGCATCAGCGATGCGGCGAGCAAATCATGCTACCGGAGTTCCCCACATAAAGATGTTACGGGGTTAACGGGATCAACAGGACACAACAGTGGTAATAGAAAATTAAGAAAAAGAATCAAGACGTAAGTTGTTTTGCCGTTTTCGGCCTTCAGTGGCCCTCGCTGGGCCGCAGGCCCGTCAAAGAACAACCTGGGCGGGATGGAAACCCTGAGATGGGAGGGACGACACGGTGGATAACGAATGTGATGATGGGAGAGCAGCGGATGCAGGAGACAGGGCAAGGGGACAAGCGAGAGAGGGTGGGACTGCGCGAGAGGGGCAGAAAATGCAAGTAAGCTGAGGGCGCCTCATCCGACACTGGATGACGGAACATCCAGCGCACGTCGACATCGACAACTAGGACATCCTCCTCCTCCTCCTGCTCCTCCTCCTCCTCCTCCTCCTCCTCCTCCTCCTCCTCCTCCTCCCGAGTCCAGGTCGACGTTTCCCTGGGGAAAGGGCTGGGACTTGCGGGGGCGGCGCATTGAAGAAAATGCAGACATCGCAGGTCTGGGCCTGAAGCTCGTGCGCCTCGCCAGCCTGTGGCGGCGGCTGCCCCGCGGCCTGTGCCTCGGCAGCACGGACCTTCTCCACGCGCGCCCTCCTCCGCATCTTCACCTCGCCGTCGGGGCAGCTGTGGCAGTAGTCGCAGCTCGCGCCGTAGGCGCACCCCTGATGGGGGGGACCCAAAAGTAACACCGGTCACGGTGATCTTTCGGCGAGTGAGCAGCCGTTGGAGTCTACACCTCACTTGTTAGTTTAGACTGATATATCATGTCTGGATTATTTACCTGGCGAGAAGTATTCAATGCGCAGATACTGCTGCCCTGAACCTCTCCACGGGTGCGTTCTGACCAGAATCTCGAGGCGAATCCAGCGGTGGCGACGAGGGCCTCCCAGGAAGCCCACAAAAAGGAAAACGAAGCAAGGGCAGCGGCATCGGTTGGACCAGAAAACGAACGACGCCACCCCACCTACGGCCCCAAAGGGCTTAGCGTATACCAGGACATCTGGCGTTGGTTTCTGCATGGGATACGCTACGGCCCCCTATGGGCCCTAGCGCAACGTGGAGGGCCGTATAGTCGGACCTAGGCCAGAAGAACACCCCTCAAGTACACCAGACCCTCCAGCGGCCAAACTGAAGTACATTCGAGGGTACCCTCCCCCAGGATGCACCAGACCATTCCACAAGCACGAAGAACATCAGGGCACCCTCCCCGAACCGACCTCGGTCCGACTGTAGGTGGGGTGGTGTCACTTGTTGTGTTAGGAGGCAACTACTGGGAGGTTTTCGTCGGAAAGATTAAGGAGGATTAAGCCCCATTTGGGAGCTGTTACGCCGGAGTGGGCCTCGGATTAAGCGGGATTAAGCGGGATTAAGCCAGATTAAGCGGGATTTCGGACCAGGGCAAGATCAGAACTTGACCTCCCAGGAGCTGCAGCCGAAGCTGCGTGCTCGATCCGCGCCTCCCCCTCCGCTGGCCTGGGGCTTCCAGCGCCAGAAGCAGGGCACGCACCGGCCCGTGCCGTGCTCCCGCGAGCCCTGCAGCGGCTGCTCCTCGCCCCCGGCCAGGCCCGGAGGCGCCCGCAGCGGCCGCCCCGCTGCCCCGGCGAGGCCGGGCGGCGCACGCAGCGGCGAGGGGCCCTGGGGCTCGGTGCCGGCACCGCTGGCGGCCACCGGGACGAATGCCATGTCTCCGAGGAAGGTACCGAGACCGTCCCCCCTTGGCTCATTTCCCCCTATGTTCGGGAGCGGCCAAGAGGGGGGTGTCCAAGAGGGGGGGGGGGTGCAAATCAGGACCGGCGGCACGTGCGCGGCCCAGCGGGGGGGCCAGGGACGTAGTGAAATAAGAAGAGGCGCCATGAAATCTGGGGAAATATCATGGCCCTCGCCATGATATCCACCCCCCCCTAGTCATCACCCCCCTATTTTCCGCCCCCGATATTTGGGACTCCTGGGCGGCCCTCGTCACCACCGCTGGATTCGCCTCGAAATCCTGGTCAGAACGCACCCCTGGAGAGGGCCAGGGGGTGCCGGTATCGGTACCTTTTGGTTTCCCCAATGTCGGAGAGGCGCTGAGCTCGCGGCGCCGCGGGGCGCAGCTGTGTGGCGGGGGGAGGGCTCTGCCCACAATGGGCACGAGCAAACAGCTTGAGCCAGAGTAGGCGCGGCACTGCCGTGGAGCCGCCGATGCCCCCCCAGGTCGGCACGACGAGTGGCAAAATGTCCGCCTGGTTCCTTCTTCTCCGCAAGAGCTCCAGTGCCCCATAGTTAGGGTTACAGCTGTTACATGTTCTAGGTCCAATGTTGTCATGATTGAGTCCGCGCGTAGAAAACTCTTGCGTTCCCTTCTCTGGACGAGGTGATCGAAATTTGTTTTGGGGGCCCTGGGACCCGTAACATACAACATAGTCATACCCCCGAAGCCAATCCCTCGTAAGTTACCACAGGATCGCGCTCCCGAGGCCACGATTGTGTAATGTCACTGCGCATTCGCGCCCCCGACGCCACAATCCATAACACATGATAACAGGCTCGCGTTCCCAAATCCGCAATGCCTTTAAACAGCAGAACGCGCTCGTGCTTCCGAAGCTAAAAAAAAACCCTCGCAGATGACGAACTGGCGCCACCCAGGCCACAATCAGCTGCAAAGCACAATGGGCTCGCGCTCCCGAGGTTACAACCTCTTGCAGAACACTGCGCGTTCGCGATCCCGAAGACACGAACCCACCCCGTGGAGGCTTTACAGAAGCGCCCACCCGAGGCCACGAATCTCTGAAAATCCGCCCCCGTGCCTGCACGGAGCAGCGCGTCAGAATGCTCATCTGCCGAGTGCCCCCCCCCCCTCGCCGCACGCGTCGTCGAAAACCGCCCCGCGCGCTGATTTCGCCTTCTGGCGCCCAGTTCGGCCTCGAGACTGCCCCAAGAGGCTGCAGAGACGGCTCCCGAGACAACCGGGCTGAATCCCACCAGCTCTCTGGGCGCAGGTGGTCTAACGATTTCCTCCCTCTTCCACAACCCCTCTTCCCCTCGGGGAGGGCGCCCCTCCCCATCCCCTCTCTGAGGTTTTTCGCAGGCTTCCGCGAGGTGTCAAGGGGGTCCTTCTTCGCCCAAGATGGCTCCAAGAGGGCCTCCGATGTTCCGGCGCCAGGCGTGGCGCGCCGTGCGCCAATGTATAACCTCGCTGGCTCTCAGCGGTGCTTTATACACCGCCGCCCTCCCCTGAGGCCCGGGAACCATCCAGGGAGGGCGCCTGTGTACATATATA